>JAPZEB010000003.1:22563689-22590243 GCA_029783705.1 Chaetodon striatus | reverse complement strand
GGAGGCTAAAACGCCGCTGGGAAATGCTGCAATGTTTCGGTGAAAAACACTCTGTTTCCATGACTCAAACGCTGCTGGGAAATGACGCCATGTGCTGCTAAAAACACCCAGATTTGAAGCCACAAACACTGGCGGAAATGCTGTAAAGTATCACCACAAAACAACTGATGTTGTTGTTTATCTAGTTTTGAACAGTGCCGCCTAGGTCAACCTGCCGCTGATACAATCAGCTTATATAAGCTGTTATATCACTTTTGAAACGCTGATATGATGCGTATGAAATGTGCAAATGTAATGTATTTGTGGTTTGCAGAAACATATATTACCAGCGTTTTCTCCTGGCTGCCTGTGACTATGAGGATTTACTCCAGCAGAATGCTGTAGGTTGGAGCTCTGCCACGCAGGGCCTTATGTAGCTTTATAATCAATTCTAAAATGTACTGATAGTTAGTTGAAAGAAACAAAAGCAGGGTATTAGCATACGTCTAGTCTTATTTTAGAAGTCTGGCAGCAGAACTTTGTTCAAGCTGCACACACTTCAAGGATGACTGAGTTACTCAAGTAAAAAGTGCATTACAATAATGTAACCAGGATGTGACAAAGGCATGAATGGGTTTCACTGTGTGCTGAGATGACAGGATATGCGGCTGATCTTACTAACATTCCTGAGATTAAAGAAGCATGACTGAACCAGTTTTGTAATATGCAAATTGAAATGCAAGCAGGAATCCAGATTTTCACATTTTCAGACACAGGCGTTACATGACTAGAGCAGGAGTCCAGAAATTATTGAACTGCTTGTGCAACAGGGTCAGGACCAATGATTAAAATATGTTTCTACTTAAGGTTTGAGCTATCCACCCCCTGATGTCAGGAAGACAATTATATAAAATAGACGTTCTGCTAAACTCATTTGTGGCCTGGAGTACATTCAAAATCCCATCAGTTATGTAGAGGTTTTACCCGGCAATGCTTTCTTTCTTTATTCAAAGAAACATATCCGTGTTTCAGGGATTGTTTTGACCAAAGGTGGCATTAAAGAAACGACAGTGAATCAATACAGTATGTTACTGGCGTGGCTTTGTAGGGATTGTGCTTTGTTACGAATCATGCCCCGAAGGGATAAGACAGATGCCACACAAAAGAAAGGGAACTGAACTCAAAGAAAGCTATATCTGTTGATTTTCTGAAGACAAAAGCATACAAACATCTGTCACTCAGGTGCAGCAATATTATTCTTCCAGCACCTCCTTTAATCAAAAACTTTACAAGCAGAGATCGAGAGCAAAGCACTAACAGAGAACAAAATGAGTAGTTACAGTGCAGAGCTTTTGCTTTTATGCCATCTTTGAAGATGTGAAATAAAACAACTGTTCAGCAGGAAAAAAAAGTCAAAGAGCAAACAGCTAGATTTGATTGTATTGATTTACTGGCCTCCAGGCAGCCATTGTTTTCTACTCACAACATCCGAAAATCAACTTGCAAAGACTTTAAAGTTGCTAATAATACATTTAGTGATGCATCACAGGGAATAAATGACATTTCTTCTTTGATGCTTTTAAGGAAACAAGGAAAACTGAGAATCATCTGCCAAACAGCAACGTTTTAATGCAAAACATGATGAATTAAATCACGCTCTTTCACAACATCTGTGTCTGTTTCCTGTCCGTCTTCCTCTCAGAATTACTCATGAATTTAGATGCTTTCAGCAGCTGACTCCTCTTTCTTGGAAGTCGTGGACTCAGACTTTTCCTTGAAAACATCAATTTAAATAAGACAAATCACTTGCAAAAAATCCAATAACATCAGGTTTTGAGACCTTAAAAGTTGATTTTCTCGCCAGGCAGACATAAAGTGAAACTGGTGCTGTCAATTCAAAGTAAATAAACTGTCAACAAACTCAATGCTGTTTAAAGGAGCTCTGTCAACATTCAGAGCATATCTATGATTCAGAATCTGATACAGGTTGTCTGCACATGGCTCTCAACATGGAGGTGGCCAGCAGCTAATGGTGCTAACAGTGCTAACAATGGCAACAGTGCTGAGCTACAGTGTTAACCTCGGGGGGACTGGAAGCTGGGTGCTACACATCCTCTATGATGCTGTGGCTCACGACGACATTATCAGCGGTAACTGCCGTATGAGTGGAAGGCAGTGCAGTTGTGAAGAGTGAGCCAGTGGGATACACACACAGGGACTCATACACAGTGACATGCACGCACCCCCGGACCGTCTACCACAACAAAGAACAGAGAAGCTCAGATTACAACACACACAGAGGGAGCACGACTTCAGCCTCTGCTCAGCGCGCCATTACCCCACTATACATGGCAAACAGCTCTTAGCTGCTATGCTATCAGGCCTGCTCTGAATGTTGCATACTGTACAGCTCCTTCAACTGACTTAATTTTAACTAGTCTTAAAGTAAAGAACCGCTTAGTAAACAGTGGGGGACAATACTTTATCTTTATGGGTGAACACTGTCCAGGGAAATATATTTATAGGAGCCATTTAAAATTAAAGCGCATTTATCAATAACCAAATCATGTTTTAAATGTCGCTAAAATGTGGAGACTTTGCAAATGATCTCCCAAAACATGACAACACCTCGCTAATTAAAAACAAATATTAGCAACTATTGAAAACGTGCCTGATTATTACAAGTGCATTATTAATATCATATTAAGTTTATTTATATAGCACATGTAAAAACAACCACAGCTGACCAAAGTGCTGTACAAATTAAAAGGATGACACACACATATATAGCGATATAAAATGTATACAAATGTAAAACAGAACAAAACCGGTAAGAATAATTACACACACAAAAAAAGATTATAAAATGCTAAAATATTAAAACCACTACAAACAACCAAAGGCCATTGAAAACACGTACGTTTTAAGATGAGAGTACGTTTTAGACTGGTATATTTGGTGCAGACTATTGAGGGTAGCAACTTTTAATAGACTAGTCCACTAATAAAATAAACATCCCGTATGTTTCCAGCTTCTCAGATTCGAGAATTTCCGCTTTTCTCGTAATTGAATATCTCAAATATCCTCAACTGAATATCTCATCTTTGGTTGGGTGTAAATGAAAAGATTGTTCAATTTAGCGTAAAAATAATGAACAGAGTATCCCCGAATGAAACAATAACAAGGAGAATACATCTAATGATGTTGGTGGTGTGGATGCAAAGTCCATTAACCATGTGCTAAAACATGCACAACTAACAATGTAGTAAATAAAAAATGTAGTCAGGGAAAAAAACGCAAATGATGGACCACTGTATCACACCACACTGTAAGCAACACTGCTGCTGCAGTCCACAGCAGACTGGTAAAGTCATTAGCCACAGCAGCTGTCATGAGACACTCTCCACAGTAAAATACGGATCTCAATCGACTCCAACATAGTAAAAGTAACATGCTGTAATATATGCGCACAATATTTGGTTCATAAATATGACAAAATTATATTTAACAACGCAGGATGGAATTGATATTTGTGGGGGAAATATTCCGGCGAGCCAGCTCTTCCTTTGAGGAGGAACGCTCCATAAAAAGTGAAGAGAGGAGAGAGACAGGAGTAGGAGCTCTGACACTGCATTATACCAGAGAGAGTTAAAGAATATTTTGTGTAATTACGCCAGAGGAAAGATTTCTGTTTCTCTTCCATAACAAGCATGATAAATTACTCATCATAATCAAAATCTCAGAAATGCCGCACACGACATAAAACTCATTAGTTGTGGTTGAAGCAGCTGCTCCGCTGGATGAATAGCTATTGCTATGTTAGATGAAACATCATTGATATCATTGAATTTCAAACCAGAAAAATAAAAAAAGGGGGCGATCCACTGCTGAGATCCTCTGCTTTTGTTGGGAGTATTTCTGCAGTGGCTTTGCAAGTTGGGACTTAAAACTGGTCGTAATATAATATGAGGCCTGCTGACAGTTAAAAGCAGATCTGTGCTGGCTAATTAAAAACCCCAAAAGTGACTCATGTAAACTGTGTCATTTACATTCAACCAAGCTTAAAAATATTCAAACTGCCCACAAGCTCTGACAAGATCTTTCAGGCAAGTATGCTCATTTCTCTTGTCACAGACGAGCAGGAAAAAAGCTGAAAGCCATTACTCTCATGCTCGCTGTCACCCGCTGTAGTTCTTAAATCACTCACTCGGCTCAAATTTGCTGTTGTCAACATTTCCACATTATCTGCTCGGCCAAGGAATTTACTGGATCCCCCTGCTGCTTTTGTGGGGTTGGCGAGAAATGGCGAGGCATGTAACCCAGAGCCAATAATGTCACTCTCATATTTGATGTTTGCTTTTTAACACCAAAGCAAGTTTAAAAGCTTTAAAAATAGGCCTAAAGTAATAACACTGGCGAAGAAAAGAGGGAGACGAAAAAAGGAAAGAGAGAAAAGGTGAAAGGAGACGATTCTTGTTTGGTATTCTCACTCCATCCTGCAGGCTCTCTGCTCTGTATTGATCTCCGAGGTTGCCCTGTTTCCATTTAGCCTCTTCTCATAATATGTAACACATCTCTGATTCATCCGCCTTCTCTCTTTCTCTCTCACTTGTCAATGAGGGGACATGACACTGAGAAGGGTCCATATAAGCAGCAGCAGGCGCCCGATCTGGCTATTGGTTTCATGTTATTGAAACCTGACCAAATAAAGAGGCAACAGCATCTGTCAATGACACCAAATGGAAATGATGGGGGGGACGAGGGCGTCACATTTTCACTCGCAGCAACCTTGCGTTTCCTACAACAAGAGAATTACATAAAACAATGGAATAAATTCACTGAATTTGCATGATTCATGTCCAATCTGTGAATGACTACTCTATCTTGGATAAAACCAAATGTGCTAGAACATTTCGCTAATTGCAAGCTAGTCTGTGCTGTAAACAAAATCACATTAATCATGCGGAGGATGCGGCACCAATAAATCGCTGGATTGGAGTAAAACAAAGCTGAGCGATCACGCAGCGTGTCACGAACACTCGGCTTGTTTTGCTCAAAGGGAGCAGAGTTGGAATAATATTTCAAATGTATTTAATGGAGCTGCATTGAGTAACACTCTGTGTTTGCGGATGACTCAGTGACTGTCCGTCATCAACATCACATCAGTCACAGACACTGACTCGCCTTTCCCCGGCTCATCATATCAGCTGCAAGCTGTGCTCTCACACACAAACACACACATCGTACACAACACTCTTTAAAGGGATACTCAACCTAAAATAGATCTCATGAGGATAAAACGATGAAATATGGCTTAAATCAATATGATATATTATTTTATTTCCCTCTTGGCATTAATAAAGTCTTGTTATTAAGAGGCTTTTTCATTCCTTTATCGACATATTATGATATAGAAAATGTATTTTACTTTTATTTTATTTAACCTTTATTTAACAGAAGAGTCCCATGAGGATTAAGAATCTCTTTTTCTACGGAGACCTGGCCTTGACCTGCAGCAGCATGAATAAAAACACATAGTTACAGGACAAAAACACAAAAAGAGGCAAAATAAAAAAATAAGTCACGATCGAATAAAAGGAACTCACATCTCAGAGGAAAAATTAAGAGTTCGTTTTGTAGCGAGGTAAATTAGTAACATTGACATCGACAGGAATCTGCCCCGTATTCTTTCATTCTGGATTTAAAAGCTTTTAACGAGATCAATGCCTTGAGTTCAAGTGATTCTACAACAGTGTACACAGTAGTATGTATATAAAATGGAGTCCAGTCGCCAGGAGAAAATGTTGGCATTGCATGTTTCTGAAAACCACGGGTATGATACATTTGTATGTGTCATATGAATCATACCCTTCATTCATTGATTCATTCATTTTCCATAACCACTTATCCTGTGAGGGGTTGTGGGGGGCTGGAGCCTATCCTAGCTGACATGGGCGAGAGGCAGGGGACACCTTGGACAGGTCACCAGACTATCACAGGGCTGACACATAGAGACAGACAACCATTCAATTTAGAGTTGCAAATTGACCTGCATGTCTTTGGACTGTAGGAGCCAGAGTACCCAGAGAAAACCCACGCTGACACAGGGAGAACATGCAAACTCCACACAGAGGGGCTCAAATCATATCAATATTCAGATAGTCAAACAGTATATGAGCTGACTTTGTCATCAGGAGGTGGAGGAGATGGTGGATGGTCGATGCAAAATGACTGACCAACAAACATTTTTTAATCAAATGTGTTTGGTTTTTGCGGCACATCGCAACATTCCCCAGTTGTGTTTGTAGCCACCGAGCCTGGGTGTCTTTCTGGTCTGTCCCTGCTTTTCCAGTGTTTTTTGTGGCACCACAACCTGGTGTTTTAAGCCAAAACATGATCTCTTTTGTTCCTAAACCCAACCACACCTTCACCACAGTGTTGTTGAGCAACAAGTAGTTTCAAAATATTTGTAGTTAAATAATGTTCAAATGTAACATATTCATGATTTGTTCATGATTCATCATTTTCTGGTCACTGATCAAATTTAAGATCTTGTGAAAATGTTTTATTTTTTTTAATCAACAGAAATTAAATGGATTATCAACTGACTGCTTTTCACATCAGCACTTTGGAGGGTTTCAGCATCTTTCAGCTCATTGTTTTGATTTTACAATCCACATTGTCACTGTTTTGCTTCACATTCTTGGCTCTTATCAGCAAAGACAGCCCTGAAAACCCACTGTACACTAACTGCTCAGCACCAAACAGCACACAAACTCAGGTTATGACTACCTGGTGACCATAGTGGAGTATTTAGCTGCTAAAGAGGTTGGTGGAGATCAAACCCAGAGCTAAAAGGAGGAGTGAATGTTAAAATATATCACACCAGGTGGCCTGAAAGATGACTCCATGACTCCATGACTGCCGGATGAGTAAAAATGAAACTGTTTGCTAACATGTGGTTACAACACATTCCTAACCAAGCTCTCAGGGTGGAAATAAAGCTTCTCAGCACTTCCTCGCAGTCCATTTGTAAACTCAGTATGTTCCAAACATTCATACTTTCACCAACATATTAAATTTTAACACACAACTCTGTAGACCATGGCTGTCTTGAATCTGGTGTTTTGTTTATTGAGAAAGTAGCTGTTTAGGAGACAAACCCAGGAGCAAGCAAACTACAGCAGGCTTGTCAGAAGAATGGGACACTGGCGGTGTATTTAGTCGCATTTCGGTGAAAATACGAGTGTTAGGAACACACTGGGTTTACAGAATGGAAAGTGGAGAAGTGCTGCAGGACTGGTTTAAGAAGTTTCTGTGTCGTGAATTCAAACTGATCACATATGCTGGATAAAATTGCATCTAATACTAAAAAGATTCAGAGTTATCAGATACAATGGGTGGAGTGTGACTTTAAGAGAGATCTGGCTTTTCCATTCACACGGGCCGTGTCTGTGCGCTAATTCTTCTAAGATAATCATATTCCCACAAAAGGGCACAAACACCCAGAGGAAATGTTCTATTGAAACTGTACAGAGGGCAGAGAGAGGCAGAGTAACACTTACACAGAGAGTAATACATAGAAAGAGAGAATGAGAAAGAGAGCCCTCCATGCATGCTGGCTCCTGTTCTTAATTATAGTAAAGCACTAAAGTGCCTCATTCATTTCAGCAGGGTGGGGCAGTGGCCTGTGACAAAGGGGGGAAAAAAAGAAGAAACATTTATATAATTTTCACCTCAATTTATTCAAGTGTGCGGCACAGGGATTGAGGACACACAGCTACAAAAACAAGCACGCACACACACATACTGACACTCATGAGAACTGCACACACATAAACACAGAGAAAATTCAACTTCCCTCAGCTTAATTCCATCCCAGATGTTCTTGCGGTTGACAGAAGGGGGGGGCAGAGAAAAAAAATGGCCGCACCACATTTTCAAAAAACACACACCCATATTAAATGTTTTCAGTTAAACAGAGAGAATAGATGAGAAGAGAGGAGAAGAGAAGAGAGGAGAAGAGAAGAGAAGAGAAGAGAAGAGAAGAGAAGAGAAGAGAAGAGAAGAGAAGAGAAGAGAAGAGAAGAGAAGAGAGGAGAAGAGAAGAGAAGAGAAACAACACAAGCACTTTCCTCCAGTTGATTTATGTGATTCTATTACATTAAACATTCTTTCCCCTGAGCAGGCTCAGCTCCCTAGCAACCATCGCTCGCAGCCCTAATGTGTCTGGCACGGGGCCAGGGAAAGCTGCCTGCCTTATTGATTGCCAGATTGAAAAGTTTGCATTTAATAGGTCCTGTAATACATGAAGGAATTATTCAGAGGGGCTCCTTGTCAAAAACCCAAATTGGTTCTTTTGACTATCAAAAAACAACGGGGGCCTGGTAACAAATGAGTTATCAGAAAAGCTTCCCCTTTGTGCCGGGGATGAAATTACACGTAGCTTTGGCCCGCTCAGAATTATCCCGCGTCACAAGGAAGAGAAGCTGAAACCGTGATTACGACGAGGTTAGAGGCCGCATTGTCCCTTAAGATGGGGACGACAAGTTTGTGCCATGTTGATCTCCCTTTTGTGTCGTGATGGATTGGCCCTAAACACTGTTCGCTGTCTGGTCCCCGGCTGCATCCTGACTAATGAAAGACTACTGCTGGGTTTTGGGGGGTCAATCCACTTATGGCGCAGTCAATTCTGAGAGTAAAAACAAGCTGCTCTGCAAGAATCCAAAATGTGCAAATACCACAGGGAGCAAATTTAATCAACTATCTTTGGTTGCAGAAATACAGCTGCCTTTTGACTACACAAACAAAACTCCTCTCCATTTCTCCTCAAACGAGCTTTAGGGCCCTGAAACACCAAGCGAACAGTCAGCCTTTGGTCAGTGTCATGCCGTCGGTGAATGTCTGTCGCCCTGGGTTTTGTGGTGTGTCCTATACCATTGGCAATAGCTGGCCCTCAGCTTTTTTTTTTTGGCCACTGTAGCATGTTGAATCAGTGTTGGACGTGGCGCTTTGATTGGCAGTTCAGCTCAGCGCACAAGAAGAGAAACAGCAAACATGAGAAAACAAAACAAAATGACTAAAGCCAAGAAGTTCTGAGATCAAAATAAGCTTGTTGTATTAGGTAAGACTATTTTTTTAGCCATTGAGCTCTTTAACAGAGACGGTTCATAAGTGTTTCTGTTATTGATCACTGGCGTACGATAAATATCTTTGTTGTTTTAACATTGGGTTGGTCTGACAGTACCTACACTGGTATTTTTGCTCCCTGTGAGGTCATTTCTTGGAGTATCTTCAAATGATTCATATCCCTAAAGCCTGTACAGCCTGAGCAAAAAGGTTATGTAAGTCAATAAACCATAATCATTTAATCAGCTCATAAAATTATTGAAATTGTGTCATAAAAACACAAAATTAAGCTTTTTTTTCCATCAGATTTAGCAAAATAAGCACACAAAACATACTGATCCAGAGATTTCTAAATGTAGCAATATAAATAAAATATTTCTCAGCACTCCATCAGTTATTTGAACTATGTACATAAAATATGGTCATTTTCATGAGAGGAGTGCAAAGACGTAATGATAGATTCATCATTCATTCATTCCTCTGGCGCCACCGCACGACACGTAACGTATCATATCTATGTCATCACGAGCATGATGACACAGAAGAAACAAGCCTTAGCTTTCTGCCGCAAAAAAATGAATGCTCAAACTGTTATGCTTCTTATTTTAGATCAATATGAACAGGGCCACGCAAACAATGAACTTCCGCAGGTGTCCACGGGTGGTTGTTTTTAAAGGTTAATGTGCTAACTGGCTTACTAGCGTCCTGAATTTGTCCTATTCCAGTTTCCTGTTTTGAATGACGAATGCAGACTATTGCCGGCCGCTGGTATGGAGAGTTATGTCCTGTCATGCAGGTGCAGGTCATACATGCTAGTTAGCCGTTGGCTGTGGTCTTCGCAGTATGTTCAGTGCAACTTTTTGGTCAAGACACGGACAAAGCGAGGCGACACAACAGTCGGCCTTTGTCGCTCTTGGTTCTTTGATGCCGGTATCGTGTGTCTGGCATTAAAATCTTTTACACCCAGGTGATTATACTCTATCTACTATGACGGCCACTCTCATTTTGTCACGCAGCTCTGTCCGTCACAAACTCAATTGAGCAGCTGTGATCAGAGATCTCAGCGGTTGTCACCGACAGAGAGAAAAGGGGGATACATGGAGAGTTTCCTCGGCTCAGCCTGTGGTCGACAGCCTTTCCAACCGCACATATCCTCCTCCTGCAGAATGAAATGGATGACATGTTTGGCTTTAAATGTATCTTTAATGGGACAGCAAGTTCCCATTTGAGTGAGTTCTGCAGGAAGGTTAGAGCAAAGGAGGGAGAGGGAAAAAAAAAACCATCTTATCAGGAGATTGGGAATTGGGTCAGGCAAGGAATTACATGCCATTCTAGATCAAAGTTGCCGTGTGTATTTCCTCAAAGAAGGGCCCCTCATTATCAACTCAGACGTATTTCTCAGGGTGTACACTAAAAGGATACATGATTTAATATGTTTTCAGTAAAAGAATGAAGCACAAAAAGAGCAGGAGGGGGGGAAGGAATAATACTAGAGGCTATTTGAGACAGGCATGTTTCCCAATGGTAAAACTGTAATGAGAAAGAGAAGGGGGGATGTTTGTTGGAGATGCTTGGGAGGGGGGGTTTTGTCATTCAGCATGGCTCCATTGTGAATTCCTGTCATTATATAAGAACCTCTCTTTCTCCCTCTCTCTCTCTCTATCATCAGATCTGTACGGAGGAGGAAGGCTTTAAATAAACAGCCCGTAGAGTTAAGCCAACTGGAACCCTTTTCAATAATTACATCCAGCACAATACTCAATTTACATTGCATTTATTTAGCTGGAGGACTTGACAATGTGGCAAAGAAAAGAGTGACATTAGCAGCGAATGATAACAACTAGAGCGGTGCGCTCCCCAAGGGGAGACGTTTTAGTCTGTGGCTTAGAGGGAGACTTTACAGATAGCAATATGTCATTAAAAACCAGCGCCATCTGTTCAGATTTCTTGTTTATGTGCCGTCATTGATATAAAGCACATTGAAGATACAAAGCAAATCCCAGAAATGCAAACTGTAAGATTTTCTCTGTGCACTTAGCTGTGATTACACATTCTAACAGCCTCACAAAAAAAGAAAAACAACAACCACTAACAATTGTTTTCTCTCCACAACCCCTAATGATCTCCGTTTGAAGTTCCCCCAGCTCGCTCCTGCACAAACTGTTTTCACAAGGCTGCTGTGTTATTCATGTGACACGCACACACACACACACAGTATCTGGCTAAACAAGCAGGTAATTTCTGATAAACTGCGACCAGCTTGGCTGTAAACTCATTCATTCCAGATTACAGAACACGACCTCTGATGTGGCAAAACCTCCGCTTTACCAACAGAGCTGTAATCACTGTAATGCAGCACATACAGTGTTTGTAACTGCTTGTCTCACATTGCACAGGAAAGATAAGAACTTCAATGCAGAATATCTACTCACTCCGATAACAAGTTTATGTTAGCTGGTCACTCAATGCTTTTCATTTCTCTCTGTAATATTAATGCATTTTTGGAACGGATGCACCGATTTATCGGTATCAGCCGATTTTCGCCTCGTTGACTGCCATCAGCCAATCAGCAGATAAGATGTCATTCACTGATGGCAGGGAATGATTTTCAGTTGTGTCACATCAGTTTTGTGCAGACTAAAAAGCCGGACTTGAGATGGCATCCTGCCATGGACAAAAGAAATCTGGTCTGGGATCTTTCCGGGACGCTGTCTGGACAAAAGGATGCACCAAAGTCACTATTTACGCATCACGGGATGCGGCCTATTATTTCCCTGATAATGCTACATAAGGAACAACAAACGCTTGTAAAAATCGGTAGAAAGAGAGTTAGTTAATGCTAGCTGTTAGCAGCCAGTAGCCGATAATGTATATATCGGCGTTTCCCTCCGTTAATGTCTCCTACCTCTAGGGGGAGACACATATCGCCAGAGAAAGAGCCTTCGACACAACACAGAAAGTAACAGCTCATGGAGGTTGCATTGTGTGTGTCGGGTGAAGGTAAATTCGAGCGTTCTTATGATGCTTTCAAATGTAATCTTATAAAAATGTACTTTTGGTGAGAAACTTAAATAAATACAGCTGATTGAAGGAGAAATCTGTTGATGTTCTCAGAGCAACATAAAATAGATATTAGAAGGGGAATTATGATATATTATGTGTTGTATGTGAAATTGTTCCCCTGTTAAATAGCGTTTCCCTCCATTATTACATAACGCCCTCCTTAGCGGTTACTGTTCGGGCTAAGGGTTTAGGTAAGGGTTAACACACATCGACAGGGAAACAGCCTTCGACACAACACTAGCGAAACAGCTCACGGAGGTTGCATTAAGTTACATTATGATGCGTTCAATCTCTGCTCACTAAAAATAAGTACTGGGCGAAGGTAAAGCAGAATATTCTCATGACTTTAAAATACTTCAGTTAGTTTTTAACCCTGAAGGTTTCTTTGTCGTCCCAGGACAAAAGGGAGAATAAATGACAAAAACAAAATAAACAACAACTACTAAGAAAAAAGAGACATCAGTATCAGTGTCATCAATTGGCCCATTTGTTATTTTACATATCAGTGTCAGCCTAGAATTTTACAGTGCATCCCTTGTATTTAAAAAAAAATTTAAAAAAAGTCAACATGAGTTGAAAATAACAGTGGGAGACTTTTTTGTTTATTTTAAGAAACCCATCCATGGACTGTTATGTGTTTTGTATACATTATAAGAAACACAGGGAGAGGAGACATGATATGACAACAACATGAATCATATTTGGCACAGGCCTCTGTTGTCTAAAAACGTGCCAGTCATCGTGACAAGGCTGTAAATGATCAAAAAATGTGACTGGAATCAATTTGTCCTCGTGAAATATCAGGTTATTTTACTGCATATTTATCGACTTTTATCTGTGCGAGCCTGCGTCTTCTCAGCTGTTCTTTCTCACTCTTAACAATTATCTTTAGCGAGATTAATAACAGTTGCACCCAAAACACTGGAACAAAGGGATTCTGTTAACTTTCGATATCATCCTCTGACACGTCGGATGAAACAACAGCTTTCCCTGAATTATGGCTGAGGGGAAAATCAGGGGAAAAAACAAGACTGGCTGAATGCCTCTCATTTTGCCAAGTGCTCCTCGGGCCAGTACATAACAAGGAAACGGACTGACAGGTTGAGAAAGAGGACAGAGAGGCATCAATGATCTATTGTTTGCAGCCAAGGCGCTCCTTTCCAACTCCTCTGGCAGTCGATATATCAAAGAAACCAAAATATATTACACCATCTGCCCAGAGATATTTTACAAATACAAATTACGTCATTTGTATTTCTTTGGCTTAATAAAAGCATTAAGAGCAGTTATGTATTCAAGCAAGTATGTGTGAGCATACAGCACACACACACACACACACACACACACACACACATGCACAGACACACACACACACTGCTCCCACCAAAGGTCTGGAATCTATCAAAGCCCCCATTGCAATTACCTTTCAATGCGGGAAAAATGCATTACCTCTGTGCTGTGAAATGAACACTATGTTATTCCTACAAGGCTAGAAGTCTATCTTCCACACTGTGCACTACGGCATGCATCCTGTGACCCCCTTGCATCAGTGCTGCCTTTCAGATTATGACAGATATTAGGCGAATGTTGAGAGAGCTGATCTGCAATCAGCAGCGAGAGCTATTTTTTACTTTGGCACAAGTCTGACTGAAAGTGTTTTTCCAACAGGTAGAATTAAATGGGTATTTAATGTGAGAGCGCATTTGTTCACACACCCTCACACGCTGTGGAATTCAAGTTATTATTACCAGCGTGCGCAGCTCCGTCTTATTAAATCACGTAACCACAGAGCTTTAAAAAAAGCCAGCCATGATTCAAGTTTTTAGAGATATAACTGAATCTTTCACGCTCACTTTAAACTGGAAACTCACAATAAATTGGTAAAATGTGAGTTAGATGAACAGCAAATCACCCAGTCATCAGTCACTAAGAAACTCTTTGTGTCTTGTTGATGTCAGTATGAAATGTAACTCCACTCACTTGACTCACAGTCAGAGATAATGCAATAGTCTGAATCATGTTCATGAGCCTGTAACAGAAATAGTTGAGCCCATGCTGTTCATATTCAGTGGTGGAAGAAGACAGGCTGTAATTATAATATATATTATAATCATAATATATAAGCACATCCCCTCCAATATTAAAACAGTGCTTAAAATGCCCACCTGTCAAAATAGATAAACAATATAAAGACAAATAATCTGCGACGCTATACCGAAATAATCATTTGCCAATTATAATCATAAATAAACTTAACAAATTACTGTTTATATTATTGGTTCTAATATAATGGTGTACTGCACGTGGTTTGTGCAAGCGGTGTTGTCGCACCCCAGCAGAAGCCGTGACCGATGTGGGTACATACAATTAATAGCGATGAGCTTGTACACCAAATTAACTAAATGATCTGCATCTAAATCTGCACTCGAAATAGACAGCGTTCAAACCAAAACTGAGTGTAGCTTAAAATGGAAGTGGGTGTGATCCAACCAGAAGTTGTTATTTCAAGCCTGAAATTGATTTGGTTTGATCAGAAGTTGCTATATTTATTGTTTACTAGGAAACTATTTACAGAACAGCCTCAGAACTGAGCTTCAGATTATTTCTGATCACAAGAGTGTGAACACAGCTACCAAAATAAGGATGTTACTTCATCACGAGTGCAGATATGAGCACATATTAATCAGATGATGCTAGTTTCTTCCGAGTATTTGGCTCAACCATAAAAATCAATGTCAAACACTGTAATGTGTCTGTATTTCATCACTTTTAAATGTATTAAATGGTGGGAAACTAGAATGTTAAGTAGGCTACATCACTGTCAACTGTTACAGTTTTTGTAAAGTGTTAGTATGTCATAAAAGAGGTCATAAAAAGTCAGAGTATTATGTGTAATAAAAAAAAGTAATAAAATATCTCGGTGTAATATGTCATAAAAAAGTCATAGTGTGTGCACTTCTCCTGAGCAGCCCTCAGTCATATGCTGGCTCCCTAAAATGGCATTCAGTCATCAAAACTTTGAGCATCATTTTGTTGCAAAACGCTGTACAATGGTCAGTTTAGCTGTTAAGTTTGTAAAAATTTCTCATGAAGGCTATTCCCCCCAGACCCATTTGGAAGGGTGGGTTGCAGAGGGCGTACATTGAAATGGTCCCCCCAATGTGGGGCGCCAGGTGTCTTGGTTGGTAGAGCATGTGCCACATATACAAAGGCAATGTCCTTGCTGGAGTGGCTGCAAGTTTGACTCCAGCCTGTGGCCCTTTGCCACATGTCATCCCCTCTCTCCTTCCCCCTTTAACACCCAGACTATCCTATCCAATACAGCCAAAAAAAAAACAACCTTTAAAAAAATAAATGGTCCCCCCCAATTCTAACTAGGTGACTACGGCCCTGGAAACAAGCATTCAGATCCTTGCAAAAGCACCTAAGTATTATTAGCAAAATCTACTCTAAGCATCACAATCAAAAGTTCTTATAAGCCTACTCAGTCCTAGAAACTGCTCCTGTGAGTATACTCATTTATTAATGGATTATGATTACTGATGCATTAGTGTATAAGTAGGATTTTACTGTTGTAGCTGGTTGAAGTGGAGCTATTTTTCAATATTTTATGTACTATTACTGTTAATCTAATCTCTAAAAATGAATCATATCTGAATTTTAATTACAAATTTGTATCAAAATCTTTATCTGTGAAGCAGATAGTGACTAAAACAGATAAAGGGAGTGGAATAGGAGTATGAGGTAGCATAAAATCCTCAAGTAAAGTACCTGAAATCTGCAATTGAGATCAGAACTCAAGTAAATTGTTTGTTTTTTCTTATTGTTGATTTGAACTTCGAGTCCTTTTGATTCGCACAACAGGGCATCCAGAAGAAGGCAGTTTTACATGCATTCATAAAGCAGATGGACTGGCATGCTCATAAAATATGCAGGGTTATTAATTGTACAATCTGTGATGTCTAGAAGGCCTACTGAGCAGCACAGAATCATCCATATCTATCTATCTATCTATCTATCTGAAGGCAGGGTGTCAGAAACTGTCGGGAAGAGATAAACATATCAGGGAGACACGTACAAAAGGCAGCTCCGCGCTGAAATATTAATGTTGCAGTAATACTCGAAATGAGCATCAATTTGACAAAGACGAATATAGAAAGGCTGCTGGTTGGGTAACACTTAAGTGTGAGTCAGAGTGTAACTGGAACTAGCAGGCAATTTGTTTTAAGAAAAGACACGCACAATCTCAGATTAAAAGTGCCTGAGATTCTGAAGCTTTTCATAATAAAAGAATCACAAAAATATATAACTATCAGGAAATCTATCTCAGAGGCAGACGAGCGGGTGTATTACGAAAGAGCCTCGCTCTCTTTCTTTCTATTTAAGATGCCTGGCAGAGGTCACATCAATAGCGTCTCTGTTGTTCCAGACCTGACTAATGGAGAGAAGAGAGACACAACTGTTGTTTCAGACCTCGCTAATGGAGAGACGGAGCTCTTCATTTCCTCCGAGGCCATTCTCATTGTTTAACCATCCACCAGCCCTCAGCCCCTCCCTCGCACAAGTCGAAAAACACATTATGTGACATTCCAGAAATAAAATAACACAAATTATTAATGAATATAGCAATCCGAGGAAGCTGAATTTGATTACGGTGCGAGCCATAACAGGATATGGCTCGGGTGTTGGGTGGTCTCTCTCTTTCTTTCTCCCACAGTGTGTCTTTCTCTCTCTTTCTCCCATTCAAATTCGAGGCATGCTCAAACATCTAATAGATTTTTCCACCCCGGCACACAATTTACTGCTTACAGATTTAGAATTCTCTGGCTTCCGGCCAGTCAGAAGTGAATTAATGATATGAGCACATCAGCGAGGAAAAACAGCTTGTGATTCTCTCTCCTACAGGTCTGAGCATAATGAAGAAGATACTGCCATAAACCCTCCCAACACCAGCACCACCACCAAAGAGAAGAAAAAAAAAACATACCAGAGAAGGAGAGAAAGAGAGAAGGGTGGTAAGAGAGGCACATAATCAATACAAACACTCCATTAAATTACTTCAAAAGGGATTCTGGACAGTTTGTAGAATTAGTTCTGCGGAAAAAAAGCAGAAGGGGAAGCAAATATGTTTGAGGGGCGGAAAGCAAACAAGTGCAAACGATACAATCTGCCACATATTCTGAATGGAGGAGTACAGTGTGGTGTGTCTTACAGAAGCATTCTTTCTCTGTTGGAGTCACAACATACCATTACTCTTGTAACACCGCGACACTTTCTCTTTATCTCTTCCAAGAAAGCGCTTTACTCCTTCCCACGTCGCAGTCGAAAACATAAAGCATTTTCATGTGTGATAGTGACTCAAAAGTCCCAAATATTGTTCTGTATTGTCACCAAGACAAATCAACCATGAGAAGACAGCATCTGTCTGTTTCCTTATCACCAGCTCCTGCCCGCATAAACATTCAGTGACGCTCTGAACAGTCTCTGAAAAGGGACAGAATCTACCCTCTACATCAAATTGAAATGTTCCGACTGAAATATTGTCGGGATATCAACTCGGGTATATGTGCCAAGCCTGGCATACAGATCAGATGTTGCATCAGAGGGAAATACAGTGGTTCTATCCTGGAGCGGGCGAGGCTGTAAAGAATCTTGAAATGCAGTGATATTGCTACGTGACTCCCCGGCCTACTGCACCGTCCGGCTCCATCACTGTGCTAGTGTAGCTCTAATCACAGAGTCCTAATCCAGACAACATTCTGAGCAGTGTGCACACTGGAAAAGCAACCCTAACCCCATGTCTTATTCTTACCCCTACCCCTTTGTTTTCGAGTGCCCCTTTGCGGGTAGTGGCTGAAATCTCCTGCTATGACATGGGACCACCCCTCAAGACTCTGATGCGTCATTGCAACAATGGCAATAATGGTATCGTTATGGTGATATGGTGACATTTGCCATTCATCTGATGGAGACAGAAAAGCATGGAGGCTTACAAATTGTTCACAACTTAAGTTTCAAACTATAAATTAATCAAACGAGTCCTAAAATAAAAAAGAACACTGCTGGAGGGGATGTGTAACATGGTAATATCTCAAAATGTGGACCTGCCAGGCACAAATTAGCAATCAGCCAGCAGAAACACTGCTCAGTTGCCAGTTGCATCCAATATTTCCAAGTGGCCACTTGCTGTATTGCAGCGAAAAAATTCCACGTGGCCTACAAAGCATTTTCCCCACAGGCCATCACTGCAAAGAAACCTCTGTAAAACTGTTGAAAGGACACCTCAGACTGCAAACTAGGTCAATTATGACTCTTTCTATTACACAATTTTTGATCCATGGTGGTTTTATATTTGTAAAACTTTCCTTAAGCCAAGAAAAGTGTTTTCAAATCCATTAAGCCATCACAATGTAAAGTCTATGGGCTGAGTGGGAACTCAAAGGCGGGGCCAGTGGGAGAAATACGACTGCGCATAGTCCGTGGGCTGTATGCCGTGTAAATACATCCGGAAGCTAGAAACTTTTTTGCCGTATGCGCCAGGCAAGCAACTTAATTGGAATAAATAGGTGCCATCTCAGCATCCAGTATCTTGGTATTATTAAAAATCTTTACTCTAAAGGCTAAATTAGCAACCTGTGCTTCTACCCTGCCAGTCTACACTGATGTTAGAGTGGCGGCAACACGTGTAGTAACTTTAATGCTGGATTTAAGTTATATTTCAGCCGTCATATGTCATCAAAGGAGGGAGTGCAACAGGACATATGTCAAAATGTGGGACTGTCCTGCACAAATCAGCTATTAAATGTAATGTTAGCTGGCTACCTAGTTTGCTACCAAGACATCAGCATGTAGTGTGCAATTTTTCAGCGCACTACTAGTATTTTATTTTATTTTTTTATGAAAGGGACCATAATATATTGAAAATGACATTTAACTGTAATACTGTAACAGACTGGTCCAAATCGTGTGACCCTCTGAGCTTTGGTGCTCATGTGTGGGGGTTCTGGTCAAGTACACAGCAGTTGCTGTTGGAGCTGTTACATTATCTTTCATACTGTTTATTATTTCATTAATTATTCAATTGGGCAAACCCAGGATGCTCAGCTACAATACAATGGTTATCATATTAATAGCTTTATTAATAAAGACAGTACATTTGTGGGTTTGATTTGTTGCATGGGCAGCCATCTTGCTGATGCCTTCTCATAACACTTGGTTTAGAGTGTGCCCATTTTTTGAGTGTCCTGGTGATGCGCACTGTTGTTTTACACTGCAGTGCATAAAAAAAAACAACTGAGAAACTGCTACAAATAAAAAAATTAAAAAAATAATGACAGACTTGAAAACAAAACAATGGCCTTGTCATACTACACTACATACAGAGTTGCAGTGTGATTCATTTCCTGTTAGTATAAACTAAGTTTGTTGATTTCTTAAATGCTAACTGCAAAAATAGTACTATATATACTCTATATAATTAGTATGTATAGTATAAAGACAGGCCAATTTGCAGCTAAATTAGTGGAGGAGGTCGGCTGTTTACTGTAGGGTTAGTGGTTTGATCCCCGGCCCCTCCTGCCCACATGTGTCCTTGAGCAAGTCACTGCACCCTAAACTGCTTCTGACGAACGCATGTGGAAACCAATAGAAGCGGCTCCCGACAAAATGAATGTAATGTCATGTACTTAACCTAAAATATACAACAAGCGCAGTAAAAAAGGTCAGTTATTATGGATTATAGGACGGAAATGCCATAATGTTTTCTTTTTATACAACTTAAGTGCATTTTGATTCAAATCCATCACATCAAATTTTACTCTGACATTGATGGAGATCGTAAATGGAAATCATCAATCAAGGCTCACCATTTGCGGCTCTACACACAGCAAAGAGATGCATGAATAATATGCCTTTCCTTGAATAATAATAACTGACCTTCATTACCATCGCTAACTGAGTAGTCCATGAAAATGGTCGCATTTTTTTGGGATATCTAATCCATCACGCGCCCTCGACTTTAGTCTGATTCACTGTATAAATTTGTTAGGTGAAACGGCAGAGCTATAACAGCAGGAAGCATCTAATATCAACCCAACAGTATTATTTTTGTAATGTTATGGTGTCGTTTACTTCAATTTTTTAAAGGTACTACAGCACAGAAATAACCTTAAAAGTCAAAGGGAGGGGCAGCTGCTTTTGTAATACACTGTTTTTTTGCCGCCCGCACAGTTACATGGGATGTTTTCTCGCTGAGGGATGAGCCAGCTTCAGACGATACTAAAGGGCAGGAGTCAGGAACACCATCTATGTTCTCTGAATGCAGGAGTCACAAGCTCTGACCTTGTATAATCCTCCACATCATCTCAGCTCACAATCTGCTCACTGGCTTCTGCGCTGAAGGCTTGAATTGGAGAAAGACAAGACAGAAAACCTATTGAGCTATTTTGTGAGCAAGAGAAATCCTTTGTGTTTTTTTTTTTTATTTTATTTTTTTATTATTTTCCTTCTACAGCTCTCTGTTTCTCCCGGCTAAAGCCAACAAACTGTATCAGCAGATACAGCTCTCCAACGCTCGGCCTCGTAGTATACGACCAGAAACCAATTTCGGCAGGCAGCAATGAAAAAAAAAAAAAAAAAAAAAGAATCAGGCCAGTTCTCTGGGGAGAGATAGAGGGGCAGAATGTAAACTTCCCTGGCAAGCCATCCCCGGTGGATTGAACAGTAAAAAGAAGCTCCAACGCTCACTCCAATACAAGATAAACTGAGTGGACAGTTTGCATTACCTGATTAAGTGAATTACATTAAAGATTATGTAAGCACTACAAAGTACAATGCATCACTCTTCGTGCTCTCGTAGAAATGTGTTATTACTTTCCTCGTGGCCTGCATGTGGGAAACTACAGTATGTTTAATGTGATTACATGTCCTTTGTGTTATATGCAGGCTACAGGAGGACTGATTAATACTTTTTAGCTCCTGGGGACTCTTGAAAAACAATACGCACTTACAGGAAAAACATCAACATTATGTAACGTATGTTGATCTGCTATCTTGCCGAGAGTTAGACGATACCAATCTCATGTTTTCACAGTAAATACGAAGCTACCGCCATCAGTTAGTTAGCTTAGCTTAGCACAGAGACTGGAAACAGCCTGGCAACAATACAGTGACAACAAGCGGAAGATGTTACTGAGCTCAGCCTAGAAACAGCCCACCACATTTTGTAGGGATTAAACAACCAGGCTATAACATGTTAATTTGAGAGTTTAAGATGTGATAGTAGGCAGATTTTATTACTGCTGGACGGTGCCAGGTTCGCTGTTTCCTCCTGTTTCAAGTCTTTATGCTAAGCTAAGCTAACCAGCTGCTGGCAGTAGTATGAGGGTGATATATCGTCTCCTCTAACTCAGGGCAAGAACAGCCCATTAAATGGCCGTTGTCTGTGGTATTTAGCTTCATAGTATGGGTTAGATGGGGCCTGCCTCACCTACTATTAGGTTCAAAGGCCGTTATAAGCCCATTAAATGGCCTTCACAAATCCAACATTGTGAGATGGTGTCTGCTTTGTTAGGTCTCAATTTCAGTATCATTAGTTTTAGGTGCACAACCTACATGGTTAGGTTTAGGAAAACATGGAAGTCAGTTAAAACAATTGTCTCTAGTTCAAATAAGTCAACATTGACCTTTAGTTTCACATGTTACACAAACCTCACTCTCCTGGGTGAAAGTCATGTGACTGTTACTCATTCACCACCCCTCCCTCACGCCCACCCCCTCACCAAATGTACACATTCTGCTCTTTATATTACATCACCATACTTCCTCTTTTGCTGCTGTCATGGTAATTAAGGCCACAAGGGCCTCAAATTAAGTGTAAACAACCATTTCATGGCCCGATAATAGCCTTCTGAACCTAATAGCAGCATGAATGTATAAAGAAAACTGGATACAGCGTTGGCGGTGGGGCTCCTTTCATTCCCATGAAAGCTGCTCAGTGGCGCATGAAGCCAAATGACTGTGTGAGTATAAAATAATAAAATATCCCTAATCTTCTGCACTGTTCAGCCCATACAGTGGGCACACTAGAGACTTTCTGGTTTACCTGTCCGCTAACTTGAATGGGGACAAAATAATTTAATTGTATAGCTCATCTAGACTTTTGCAATGTTATCAGACTGAACGGACCAAAAAAAAAAAAATCCATAATTTACAGATGTCTCTTTCACAGCGTAGGTCTGTGGTAAAAAGGTTTTGGGCCCCATGACATCACGTGACAGATCTAGAGGTTGTTGTTACACAGTCTGCAAATACATCAAGTTATCTTTAAAGTCCAGTGCACTTCCTCAGGGCCTAAATACAAGGCATGGCAGGCCTCTTAAAACACATATGACTCTTTTAACCACTGATAACGGCCATTTAAAGGCCTGATAACAGCTGAACTGGCTGAGAACAAACTGCTGGAAACACCGCTTTGTTTCTTTAGGCAAAAAAAATGTAATCTTTTTGATTTAGTTTTAAAGGTCTACAGGAACATTGCATCACATTTGAGGCCCTCTTACTCCAGGTCACGCTGTACTTTTAAAAACACTGCATTTCAAAGCCAGGCGAAAGCTGGAATGTGAATTATGATACCAATCATCTCTGTGCCTCACAGGTTTTAGAGTCACAGCTGTCGATGCTGCAGGACAGCAGCAAAGGTCACTTGTTTCTCTAATTAATTACTTTGTGCAGGCGTCTTTGGTTTCACTCTTTATGCATTTCTGAGGACAGAACAGAGCTTTGTTCCCTCACCGAGCCATAATGCTCCATGTATGCAATGCAGATCAAGAACAATACAATTGGCATTCTGCTATTTCAGACACATTTGTCTAGTAGTATTTTTCATATGTTCCCTGTGAGACACAAATACATAACAGTGCACTTAATTCACAGTGGCAGCATGCCAGGAAAAGTTAGGATACGCACTTGGAAAAAAAAAGAAAGAGAGAGAGAGAGAGAACCGTTTCCCTCGATAACAATGGCACACTTTATTGCTCTTTAGCTCACAATGGTTTTCTGTGCAGCTTGTGGTATTGCTGCAGTATCCTGTTATGGGGAACAATCCAATTCCTCTGACATAGTTACAGATCAGCCTGAGAATAACAATCAGCAAATACATCATTCACGTGAAACAGCGAGCAGCCACTTCGGGCTATTCTGTTTATAAATACAATCCAAAAAAAGAGAGGGTATGGCTGTATCATAAAAAAGTCAGTTTAGTCAATGAGCCAATATCACAGAGAATTACAGACATTCAGCTTCAGGACGCTTTAAGGGTACTTTTATATCTGATCTGCTGCTGCTGTGGCATGAATATTTCATTCCGGTAGTCAGCAGCATTGCAGTGGCATATTTCATATTTCTATGCAAACCCTTGCTCAGAGTAACGTGCATTTGCCTTGATGAATAAGTGATCTCTCTCACTCTCTCCCAAACTCTCTGCCCTGCTCATATTGTTAGACTGTCAACAACTGACACACGCCAAAGACGTAGTGAACAAACAAACAAATGGATAAGTGAGTGCACACCACTGATTGTCGGTGTGTAGCATGTGTGCACGTGTCCATCTATGCGTGTGTTTGTGTGTGTCTGTGTGTGTGTCTCTGGTGCCCTGCCAGAGTATGAGCCCGTTCTGCTGAGTGGGCAGATTCTCTGGCAGAGTGTCCCATCGGAGTGACAAGTGCATTTAGAAACAGCCTGATGGAGTCATTAACGGCAGCGCTGCTCATTAGCAACACACGCACGCACACATACACACACACACAACCCCTTAGTAACAATAGCGTCATCGTCGGGTTATTACACTGACAACAGATAAATCTATAAAATCTGGAGGATACAGCACATTTATAGAAAGCCATGATATGGAACATAATATCATTTATGAAGCAGGCTGACGCATCTATTTATGAAAGCAAGCAATCACACACACACGCACACACAAGCACAATCAAACTGTATTGATTACTGGAATAACAACAAAGCATCCATTATTGATCCTCTTGTCCTTTTTGCGTATGAGATTCAAGCAATATCGAGTAATCAAGGGCATTACAACATCACACACACAACAGCTTCCCTTCCTGGAAGATCCCTGAGCAGAAAACAGCACAAGACTCATCAATAAACCAGCCCCTTTTCTACACAAAAAAATGCCTCATGTTTTTAAGCCTATAGCAGTTTCACTTCCACAAAGGCTCCGGGCATGAGATGATTATTAAAAATGAATTAATTGGGGATTATGAAGCTAAATTTCTGGCTTAAATCACCAGGATACATACTTATAACCTGACAAGATGTGATGGTATTTTTAGCACGTTTGCTAAGCTACATTATACCATTATAATCAGCATTAGGCATTACATCACAGCCATGTGAGAGGCAGAGAGAGAGGGGCAAATAACTGGGAAATGGCTTCAAAGGGAACATTATGTTCTTGCTGATTATTAGGCTCAAATGCCAGAGTTTCCTATTTGCATCGGATGAGTCATCCGCGGAGACATCCAGCTTTATGTTGGGCCTGATTCATAGGTAATGCTGTCGTGAGACCCCAAAGGCCCGGTGCAAGAATCAAACAATCACTGACACTTAATGGCACCGTGTACATGACGAATACGCCAGGCAACCATTCAGACACAAATAGCAACGATCCCTAAAGATACACAGCCAATTATGATCTAAACCGATGGATAAGAAGGAGTCAGAGACTGCAGTTTGATGTGACTCAATTATTTAAAGACATTACCAGCTGAATTATGTGATTTTTGCAACGCTGCCTGCCTTTGTTGTTGTCACGCTCGCAAAACAGAGCTGTTATATTGTAGGATGGTAATGCGTTGGCAAACACGCTGCCATTACCTCCATCCTGCCTCTATTAGTATGATTCTCAGCTCATTATATCGGGAGGAATTCCAACTACATACTGATGAATTACTCCAGTCAAGACAACACTTGTTAAACCAACCAAAGGACAATAAACATAAGCTGATTTATGGTGGAGACAGGACACAAATACATAAACATTTAACACAGCAGCAGCAGAGAAACTGGGAACACAGCAGTAACCTTCTGGAATGAAGAAATGCTTTTGAAAAAAGGCTGAAAGAAATTGCGGTTTCCGCTGGCGCTCACCTAACTGTGCCCTCTCCCTCTGGACATCCTTGAAGTTGAGTCCGCTGGTCAGGGTGCTCTCGCGGTAGCGGTGGAGGGCCTCCCGCCTCCCGTTGGTCCCCAGCTCCCGGAGCACGGAGGGTTTGAGAGGCTCGGCCTTCAGACAGTGGGTCCATCCTGAGAAGTCTGGTACCGTCCACTTCACCAAGTCCTCCAGTCGCACAATCACCTTCTCAGACACTGCAATTACCTCGTGCTGAAAGGAAGCGGGGCAGAATCCCAATTACAATCAGAGGCGCATAAAGGGAGTTTCATAAATGCAACTGTGTCAAGGTCACGGATCGTTTACTTTTGCCACAGTTTTACGACTCTGTTTGAAGAAGTTTTATTGGACAGAAAACAGCCCATGTGCAGGTCGGTTTTTCATGACTGAAATTTAGAGTTTGGAATTTGTTTCACTCTGTAAATAATTTAGGATTAAAAGAATTTTAAACAGATTTTAAACAGCCTCTACTGTACTGATGCCAACGTGCCATTTTGATTATACATTTTTATATCTGGCAATTTAATTTCTGGTAAGTGTTTTTTAAACTTACAAAGTGTGCCTGACATTTCAGTTCCAAAAATTCCCCTTTTACAGAAATATAGTGATTTATTTATTTATTTATTTTTTATTAATTTAATTTTTTAACATACATATTGCTGTCAAATCACTTGGACTTTTTCTCCCTTTAAAAAACAAACAAACTTTAGGATACTTTCAGATGGTAACTTCTTTTTGACTTTAGACATAATTTGTGCTGTTTTAAAATCTACCAAGTCTCTGAATCTTAGAGCCCTTAATTCCATAAACAGAGGGTTAGGTGGTTCTTAATGAGTAGTTTTGTTTACAATTATAGCTCTCTTTTGAAGTATAAAACTTGGATTTGTTTTATGTGTGTGTTCTCCAGACTTTCACACAGTACTGAACAGTGGTGGAGGAAGTATTCAGATCCTTTACTTATGTCAGTAGAAATACCATGGTCTAGAAATACCTCAAGTAATAGTTGAAGTAAAAATGAACAGTGTCGCTGGCACTGATAAGAGCATTGTTTACACATCGCCATGACAACACCAGAAGTCATACATGAGATCCTTTTATGATAGTTGAACGGTTTTCTTACACTGCTGTAAAACATTAAGTTTACTGTCATTTCAGGATACTTTATGAGCTGGAGTTATTATTATGTTGTCA
>JAPZEB010000003.1:22513856-22524038 GCA_029783705.1 Chaetodon striatus | reverse complement strand
CTCACATTCACACCTACGGACTATTTAGAGTCACCAATTAACCTTTAGACTGTGGGAGGAAGACAGAGTACTCAGAGAAAACCTACGCTGACACAGGGAGAACATGCAACTCCGCACAGAAGGGCTCCTCCACCCTGTTTCGAACTGGGAACCCTCTTGCTGTGAGGCAAAAATGCTACCTACTCTACCCTAGCCACCAAAAACATCATAATTTTCCACTTTTGTGTGTGTTATTTGAGCCAAAATGAAAATGAAAATGCAATAATTTGCATTTTCGTCTATACAGACTTGTATGTGTGTTTTATGACCACATTAAAATGAAAATGGAAAACCTGTGTGACATCATTTCCAAAGCCGTACCCTGCTGTACAGTGGACAATATTTAATGTTAATTCAAATTTAAAAATTAAAATGCAATACACACAATGTGACCTGATTTTCCTTTTCTACAAGCAATACTTAGGTGACAATGAAAATGCAATTTTCTCACTATTTGACACAATATTTTCAAGGACCTGCTGCAGCCTGCTGTTTTGTGGACAAATGCAAATGTTAAATAACATTTGGAGATGAAAATGCAACATAACAATGTAGCCTAATCTTCAATTTATGCTTTATTGCATTTTAATTTCCAAATTTGTATTAACATTTGAACACAGTCCTCTTTAATTTTATCCTTTGCTCAAAGTATACACACATGTGGAAAATGATCCTGCTTTTGTTGAATTACATTTTCTTTTTTGTACTTAAATTTTTTAAACTTAAAAAAAAGAAAGAAAAAAAATTTAGACAAAACTAATAAGAACAGGCAGGGACATCATAGGTAAAGGTGAAATGCTTAAAGAAGCAAGGTACATTGTAGTATCACAGATAATAGGTCCTTTATGTCCATGACTGTCCTTTGACATCACAAAGATCCTTGACTTTGAGTCCTGGAAATCAAGGGTATTTTTAAGAGACCATATTCTTGCACCACACAGTCTAAAGGAACATAAAGTTGGTATTGTCAGATGTATATGGTCAATATGGGTCAAACACAACTTTCTCTACAGTTGCAGACATGATTGTTAGAGTGAGCTGGGCCGCCACCTTGTGGTGACTATATGTACTGCACCATCTCACTGTCTTCATCATTTCCCCCTTTTCCTTTCTGTGAATAATTCCGGATGTTGGCTGGTCCTGTAACAGTGCTTTGGTTGTAGCTGCATGTTGGATTTGGCTTTAGTCTTAAATATTATCTGCTTTAGTGTTTCTTTTGTTTTTTAACAGCTTGTGTGATAAAATTCAACCTTAATCCAAAGGCAGGTTTTTATTTTAATCCCAAAGGGTCTGTCTAAAACACAGGGAACATAATGTGTTTTCAGAGGCATGAGCTGTGTCCTGACAGAGATTATTCATATCTTTCTCATCCCTTTTCTACCTTCACACCCCGCCCACTCACTGCCCAGTCCATAGATACCTGTTGTAACCCCCAACCTGCAAAAATACAATTTTACTATGATTAAAAATACAGCTTGGAGTCAAGCCTCGGGTCAAACAACCGCCCGGACATTTGCAGTGTGTTTTTTTTGTTCTGGGTGTAATATGACACAGTGAATGGGGCTGGGCCTGATTCAGCTCCTACAGCCAGACAAGCCCAGCCCTTCAGGTCCCAAAACAGGTTGCATGACACAGTCGGGTGGGGCTTTTTTATCTGGTATCCACACCACACCTTCTGACACTCTTCCTTGCGCAAAGACGCACAACACAGCATATAACCGCACGGACCGCACCGCGCTCGCTCACAGCTCTTCCTCCTCTCCGTCTCCGGCTCCACACACTCCGATCGCCCGTCATGTTTCGCTGTGGGATCGCCTACCCCCGATGCAGGTGGATCGTGCCCCTGCTGCTGCTCTTCGCCATTATTTTTGACATTATCGCCATCGCCGCCACCTCGGGATGGGTCGAGGACGAGGACGCCAAGTCCGACTACGCCAGTATGTGGGAACGGTGCCGAGGCAGGAATAACGACTGGCATTGCCAGTCTCTCATGGAGAACTGTAAGTGTCACTTTACACCACACATCAGACACAATGTAGGTTATCCAAATGGCGCAAAGATAGAGAGGAAGCATGAGTTCATGCAGCCAGTAACTCGACCTGATTGTGTGTATGTGTCGCTGTGGTGTTGAATCCAACATTGTAACCTGAAGGACTCGACCTCTTACTACAACCACAAACTCCAGGCGGATGGGAGGAGGGCTGAGGCCTACAGTCCTCTGTCAGCCAGGCGGACTGAACTTTGGTCCATCCATGATCCACTCGCTTTCTATCTTTCCTAGCAGGGGAAAATAAAAGAGAAAGGAGGGAGGTTTCATGTAGGTGCTGAACCAAACTTTGAATTTTAAATACCTTTTTTTTGAAGTTAAGTTTATTTGTGTGGCCCAGTATCACTTAAAGTGTGTCAGTGGGCTTTACATGCTGCTAAAATCGATGGTTTTCCAAACTTATGAGAGTTACCCCCTCATTATATAACCTGCTGTGTAATAAAAGCCATAGGTGGAAAAGACAGATACTGAAACTTGTAAAATTTGTAAGAAAACTCTTGTAATATCTCTGTCGAAACACTTTAAATTCAAAAATCCTCTTACATATCAGATTGTAATACATGTTCATGGCAGCTCTGTAACCTGTGACTTCTCCTATAACCCACCACTATCAGGGAATATGGCACATCTTCTCCTTTAATCTGATTTTAATACACACAGTGATTTAATATAAGCTGCAGACCGATGTCACATCAGATTAATTCAATAACACGCTGTATAAAAGCTTATGAAACTTGCTGTCGCTTTGTTTCTGCCTTATAAAAGCTGTTGGCTCTGGAGACAAGAGACCTTCGGCTACTTATGATTCACCTTGCAGACACCAATACTACACTATTATAGTATTACTTTTACCGCAACCAGGGGCGCAGCACCAAATTCTGGGCCCTAAGCGTGAGATGTCTGTGCAGCCCCCCCCCCATGCTTCTTCTCTTGATCCATGTCTCTCTCATGTACCTTTTGATCATGAATATATTTATTTTATAAAGTCAGATTTCCTTCTTTCTTTATATTTTCTTAACCCTGATTTCCTTTTCTCAAGTGTACGTTGGTGCTCCAGCATCACAGTCACTGACACAGCTATAGCTGCATTTGGAGACAAATCCAAGTGCAGAGCTTCCACTATATTGAATTAATTTTAATTTGGTTATGGCAAAACAACAGCAAACAAAACCAGACTTTTCATGCCAGACATTTAGATTCAAGGGCCCCCCTCTCACTCAGGCCCAAGGCTTTTCACTTCAATGCCCTTGACTTCAACAACTTCTAATACCACTTACAGTTATAAAACATCGAATATATCTATGGATACCCGTAAGGGAGACTTTATAGGAGCAGAGTTGAGCTTTAAAATAACTTAATTCTAATAAACCTGCCCACAGAGAGTACTGCGTTTGTGTCGGTTTGCTGAGGGCAAACGTTCAGCAAGTTTCAAACCCACAAACTCATAAAACACTTGAGGCAAACTCAGAATATTTTACATAGTTTCTGTCAACCCTGTTAACACAAATACAGCTAGACACACTGTTAGTAAGATTTTACTTCAGAGCAGAGGTCCAACCAAAGATACATGAACCCACAGACACGCTCTCTGAAATCGTGTTGAACAATGACTGTGAACAGAGCAGACCTCTGTTCTCGCACTCTCTCTCCTCCTCAGGTTGTATTTGTGTTATTCCACACCCACACTCGCCAACAAAGGCTGTATTGTTGCTCATATCAGGCTCTGTGGAAGTCGGCTAGTGATGCTAATAGCACGTAGCTCCATATTGTGATCTGCAGAACATATAGAGTGGTAAAAATGCTTCTGTCAGAGCTGTAATGGCCGAATATCCCTGGACAGTTTAAAGTTGCCATGCCAGAAACTCTACATTGTTGTAAGTCTTTACTGCATAACCTAAGTGGTAACCTGTAAGATCCTGACCTGAAGGCTGACTGTGATTGAAGTGAGCTTTTGTTTAAGTCTGACAAGCTCCGGTGCACATGCTGTATATCAATTATTTGATATGGTGCAGTGTAGGGCTGCAGCGATTCATGAATTGATTAGTGGTTTGAAAGGAAATTAATCAGAAAATAAATGTTGAAGTCATTTCTTATACAAAAACTGCAAAGATTTGATGTTTTCAGATTCTCAGATGTGAGGATTTGATGTTTTTATGGTGTTATGTGAGAGCAAATTGAATTTTGGGGGGATTTCGACTGTTGGACGGACAAAACAAGACATTTAAGGATGTCTTATTGACTCTAGGTTATTGTTACGTGCATTTGTAGCTGTTTTTTATTAGTGTAGGATACATTGAGAGAGTAGTGATTAGTTACAGCTCTACTGCAGTGCCCATTATATGTCTAGAATATTACAGGAGTAATTGTTATTGGTGACCTAAAATCCTACATCTAGATGTAAATTACACATCTCACACGTCTTTGTATGTTTCTGTGTTTCATTGTATGCATCTCTTCCTGTCTGTCTGTTAATGTTTAGACAATGGATCGATGGGAACTTGTGAAGACAAAACTTTAGTGACATTGTCAGTCCCGACCTTCACTTTTTTCTCAGCTCAGCAGAGGCACTTCAAACTCAAACTTTATTCAGTTCTCATAATGTGGAAGGAATTTTTCCCGTCTCATTGGATGTTTTATTCTTGTTCTTTGTGTGAACTGTCCACTGCTTCTGTTCTGGCCAGCTCTCAGCAGGACTGAAGTGGTTAAACAAAAGACGGTCACAGCTGCCAGAAAACTTCTGGCTCGATCCTGGGTGCATTCTTGCCTCGAGGTTCCTCTGAGCGATCTTGAGTCACAGTTCTGGTCTAAATACTTGTGGGGGGGGTTCTGTTGGTGAGCTGAGCACTGAGGAAACAAACATGACCAGTACGGTCGGTGCGTGCGGATGTAGGAAGCAGAGAATATTGGCACCGGACCAAAGACTCGCTGTATACATGTAAAGCTGAGAGGAACTGCAGCTTTCCTGTGAACTACAGGAATAAACATGTTTGGGCATGAGCGTCGGCAGAAAGTATGAAACAATAAAGTATAATTACTCTTTTAATGTGAATCATTGCTCAAGGGAAGGGCGATATGACGATATACCATCAACCATCTGACAGCTTTATAGTACCACCAGTGAAACACCTTGATTTTAATTAGCTGAAACAGACGTTCCAGTCTAATTATCCATTAACAGCTTTTCAATTAAATCTCCTGAAAATGTACCATATCCCATAGTATATTGATATCGCAATATGCCAGATATTTTCTCAGTTAATCATTTCATCTAGAAATAGTCTTCACATTCATCCAGTGTCGCTGTCATGTGTGAGCAAATCCTCACGTTTGAGCGACTGAAACCAGAGAATGTTGTCTGTCGACATATCGATTACCAACCTTGAAAACTACTGTATCCCTTCGGCTTCTGTGTTTGTTTTGTTGAGTTTTTTTCCTTTATTTCACCAGGGAGTCCCATCTGTTTAAAGAGAGACCTTGCCGAGGTAGCAAACGTGCAAAATAACAACGTATTAAAATACAACATACACAGCAGAGCAGCTTTTTTCACACAGTGGCCTCTCAAGAAAAACACCGTCCCTGTGTCACCATGTTATTTATGAAGCCCTAAAATTCATGGATGGATACAAAAGTTTCTAATTTTGGATGCCTTTGCAGATTATTCTGTGCTTAAGGTGCATAGTAGGAACATTTAGTTTTCCCCAGAGCTGTCCAAACCTTGGTTACATTAAAAAGCAACCAACTGCAGGAGTGTAGCTGCTGACTGCCAGAGCTGAGACTGAAGGGTAGATCAGTTTAGTTTATTTGATCTATAAATGAAAGTAAAATCCAAAGTGCAATGCAGACTACTGTAAATCCATGTCCCGAACATTATTGAAGCAGTATGTACACACTGCACGGACCAGAATACAAAATGAAAGGGGGTATCGACGTCAGCTAGGGCTAGCTGTCAGGAGATTTGTATAGTGCATCTCCCATTCCTACACAAGTGGACAGTCGTCATTCACGTCACGTGTCACATGGTTGTACACTGCAAGTTTTTCCAAACAAGCAGCTACCAAGAAAACAACTTTCTTAAGTATAAATTGAAACATTGATGGTGTGTTTCCAGCACTGGGAGCTTCTGGCTGGACCGATCTCCCATTAAAATCTTTTCAAGCAAACCACAGGGTGTCGAGCTGATCCCCGCTGCCTGTGTGAAAGCCTTTTTCCCCGAAGAGGTTTGATGAAGATTGTCGTTGACTGTAAGACCAGGACTGAAGGTTTAAAAAGTAGTAGAACAGCTGCAGAACAAACACTGTTATAGTCGAGGCTTTGTGTAGCGTACGTGGGAGAGTGGGTGTGTTTTTGCATTTGTGGAATTCATAGAAGTCTTCGAGTTAAGCTGCAGTTAAGAGCATGTTCCTGTGTGTTTGTAGTTACTGTCAAAGTGTGGGAGTGCAGCCTAATCTTTTCAGTTTTGATCAGAAGAGGAAAGCAGATGTTGAACAGCTGGGTGGCATTAAGTATGAGTGATCGAGACAGGCACACACCCAGACGTTTTCACCATGTATTTTGAGGACAGAGCATTCCCCAGCTTAAAACAGAAACACGCAAGCATGAGGACACATGACAACAATGCCACACTGTAGAGCATTTACATTTACTCTATATATTTTACTTGAAGGCAATAAGTGGATCTCCTTTCTGTCTTTGTTTTGCTCCTGAATGTGAACATTTCAACTTGAAAAACAACCCTGGGCTCATCGTAAAGAAAAATTCAACGACTCACATACCTCACAGTTTATGAGCCTTGGGCATGGCACCCCATAGTTACATCAGCTAAGGGGAAGACACACTTTTACAGAATTTAAATATGTTTAAATGCACCACAGCACAGACGATAAATCACAGTGTCACAAAACCACACAGAGCTGGAACGCAAAGATAATTACATTCAGCATTCTGTTTTCATTTTGGGAGAACAACAACAGCCTTTATGCTTTTTACAAAAACAGTCTGACTGCATTCAGCAAAGTTTCATGATATGGTTTCCAGTATATGATTGTTTTTAGCTAGAACTTAAATGTGGCGTTCATGTGTTGTGGGAAAGTCTAATAAGGACAGTCATCTTGAAGAGAGATTCAATGATTAAACAATGGAGGCTGTAGTTTTTAAATTATTGTGTGTCTTTGCTTGAGTTTACTCTGATCTGATGGAAATAATTAGTGTTTTGTTATAGTTAAGTAAATATAAGGTTGATGCCTCGACAGTGTTGAGTAGCTTTTACCTCCTGCAAACCAGTCGAACTCGTCTGGTGTGTGTCAGTGTGTGCATTATGAGAGAAATACCTCAGGCTGAGGCAGGTAGGGCATTACCTGAACACACACACACACACACACACACACAGGCAGGTGTGAATAATTTAGGGTGTTGGCCGGTCCAGTAACAGTGCATTGGGTGTAACTGCTTGTTGAAATTGCGCACAGTGGGCTTGGCTGTTCTTTTAAAATGCCAGGATTATTTGCATTAGTGTTTATTTGTTTGATAAATCAACATTTTGTTTAATGAAATTCCACCTTAAAGCACAGGCAGGCTTTTATTTTAATCCTAGAAGGCTTGTGAACTTCGTCCAGAACACAAAGAACACTTTAAAATTAGTTTTAAAGGCGCGAGGTGTTTCCTAACAGATTATTTCACACAGTGAAAGCTCCTCTTTACACAGCGACTCCCCCACTGAAACACATTTTATTTCACCTTTTTTGTCTCACATGATGGCCCTTACAAAGACGCCTAAAGATCTACAACCACGCACAACGGGAGTTGCCTGTTTCGGTACCACAAGTTCCTTATAATTACAGAGGCCATGCCTGCAGAACGTCACAGAGGGACAAGCAGAGGGGAAAGTGTTGTTCAGGGTGTGGCAGACAGCAAACAGCTCGCCTCCCTCTCTCCCTCCATATCAGTTTGAACCTCACTAACCCTGAGGAATGTGGCGTCATGAGTTCATGCTGCTGCTGGTGAGAGGGAGAGATCATCAGAGCTTAAACAGGGACTGCAGATCATGTAGAAACATTGCACAACTGATGAGTCATTTATTTCCAGAAACAAAAACTTTCAAATTTACCAGCAACCCACGCACAGAAATAATGACGTTTTGATAAACTTTGTAGTTACATCATACTTAAAATACAAAGTAATACACTTTAAATGTTGTGCTTTTGCTTCAGGCTGTAGGTTTGGTTTCAGAAGTCTGGAAAAATGGTGATAGTTGTACAGCAAAACAAAAGACAAGTTTATGTATATAGCACATTTCAGAAGTTCAGAGTGCTCTGCTTACACACTAACAGCTTTGAGACAAATTGCAACAGAAACACACTACAGAAGGACATTTAAATACAATTTAAAAACGCCATTAAAGAGCTATAAACAAGCTAAAATATACTAAGACAGGGATAAAACAAAAGAATATAAGTTACAGTGCAGTGTAAAAAATAGTTGTTTGATTTAATAAAAGACAGCAGAATGGAAAAAGAAAGAGAAATTCAATGTAAACATCCACATTAGCAGTTACCTAAAACGCTAAAATTATCTTAAGTTTCTTTTATAGATACTTTATGAAAGATAATGTTGTATTTGCATCTTTACCACAAACAGTCTCATCAGAGGTTCATTTCCTGCGTCTTCTTATGAGAAAATTAACTGTAAATAAATAAATCTGCCTGAAAAACAATAAAAGCAAAGTCTGCAAAGCACCCATGGTACCACTTCGTGCTGCTGCTGTTCAACTCGTTGCTTCCAGTAATAACTGACGATGACTCAGATGAACATATCAACGTTTTCATCACAGAAAATAACCTGAAACCATGAAACTGTCCGTCTGTTCAAGCGTTCCAGTATTTTCCAGCATGTAACTAATCTGTGTGCTTGTTTTTGTTTAAACTCCAGCCTGGGCTGCGGCAGTCGCTGCTCTCATGATCATCGGCCTCATCATCCTCATCGTCGCCTTCATCATCTCCTGCGTGGCGCTGTGCTGCTCCCTCAACATCACTCTACTGCCCTTCATCGGAATACTGCTGATTGTTGTCGGTAAGATTCAGACACACGCGTGAACAATGTCTGTTCTCTAGTTAGAGAATGAGTTAGACTTAACGAGACAAAGATGAGCACTTAAAGAAGATGAACTTAAACTGATAACAAACACGCCTCAGGTCTCAGCGCTGTCCAGAGCATAATACTCCATCCTCAGAAAACATGTTAATGCTTGCGTGTGTCAGGGTTTAGCAACTTCACTGCAGTTTGGAAGAACAGCTTCAGGGTCATGGTTGTATTAAAGGGTCAATTCACCTAAATCACACACATATTTCACTTAACACTGGTGATATTAAGTTAAGGTTTTAAGATATGACCGCCTCTGAGTTGTTACACTTCAGCCCTCACTGTGGACAGTTTTCGTGAGGACTACTGAAGGAAACAATCCCTTATATTACACTGAGCAGTCAGGATGGTTCTTGGCAGACATGTTGTTGTTTTGAACCTCACAAAGTAAATTTATTTCAACTCAGCTGTACTGTGGTGGTGAAAAACATCTAAGAGGCAGATATCTCATATCCTCAGTACATAAAACTAAAACTATCAGCATGATTTGATACCAACAGTGGGAAGTTTGATATAATACCGAGTTGGGCTGTTCTGAATGGTTTGAAGCTTTAAAGCTTTAAAAAGTCAAAATTTATTGAAAAAAGATGGATGTAATCACTTATGAAATTCATAACACGTTTTCATCTGATTTAAATATTTGCTTTAAATCATATTTGTTATCGTTTAACCTTTTAAAAACTGTTTGCTCTCCCGTTCATTGCACACAGAGGGAGGCACGCACCTGTATTAACAGGGGAGAGCCATAAATGACATTAAATCGTTAAAGAAAGTTGCTTAAACAGAAAAAGACTGACCCATTTAAATAGATTAATGGCTGTTTTCAAACTGAAGATTTTGCTCTTCATAAAATATAACGACTGACATCCAAAGCTTAATTCAAAACCCTCAATAGAAGCTTCAAATGAGAAAAAAGTATATTCGGTACAGCCCTAATAACCGGCTCTAACATCAAAACAGTA
>JAPZEB010000003.1:22484769-22496132 GCA_029783705.1 Chaetodon striatus | reverse complement strand
CTTTAAAGGACTTAGCCCCAAAGCACACACACACACACACACACACACACACACACACACACACACACACACACACAAAAGGCAGAAGTTAGCGTAGGGAAATTCCTGTGTTTAGTATGGCAACAGGGTTTTTCAGAGCTACACGCATTGACAAATATGGGCTCTCCTGTTTCACAATGTGAAAAAGACCCAGTGCTGCCATTGGAGACAAAATAAAATTCCAGGGTTTTTAGTTGCTCATGCTGTCATACACACAATTTCCGTTTGAGAAACTCTTTATCTCTCTGGACGGGTTGTAAAATATAGAGAAGGCAGTTTCCTTTGACATGAAAAGTGACAACAAAGTATTTGAGATGCTCCAGGCAGATTATGTCAGTGAAAGTGCATCATTTATTGACAGAAATATATTTAAATATTATTTAAGGGCAGTTTTTCTCAGGTCAGCAGTGTAAAAGCTGAGCTGTGTCTGAAGTGTGTGCGTACTTTCAGACATGTGAGCTTCATATAATAGTCTAGACACCAGATAGTGCGACAACTGACCCGTCGGCTTGGAAATTCCCCAGACTTTTGTTACGCTTTTGTGTGTGTGCTCTCCGTAATTGTCTGTTATGTATGCTGTGTACACTTTGCATTTGCGTTTGCATGTGTCCCGTGTTTAAGATCAAAAGCCTGCAGTTTTTAATGTTGTATGTGTCTGCCTGCTTCTTCTATGTGTGTCAACAGGAGATGGGAACTGTTTGCTCCATGCGGCCTCTCAGTACATGCTGGGCGTTCAGGACACAGACCTGGTGCTTCGGAAAGCCCTCCATGGTGTTTTGAAAGAGACGGACACCGGCGTCTTTAGAGCTCGCTTCCAGGCAGAGCTGGTCCAGTCCCAGGAGTTCACCCAGACCGGACTCCGATACACCACCATGGTATGAAGATTAGATTAGGTCTATGTTGAAAGTCTTTTCCACTACTTTGATATAAGAATTTTGCTAGATGGCAGAAAACTGAGCTAAAAAAAATACAACCTATGTTCCAGAGAGGCAGTAACATTTCAATCCTTTTATGTCTTTTGCATTCTTGTATGCAACCTGCATATATAAGTCTATATATATTTTGTTTTTACGCAATAGTTGAAGCTAGAGTGTAAGCATACATTCTTGTACTTGAGTTTATATCCTAACTCTTTGTGTGTGCTGTCCCAGAACTGGGAAGAGGAGTGGGAAAAGATTGTGAAGATGGCGTCTCCGGTCTCCAGTAGCAACGGCCTTCAGTTTGACTCTCTGGAGGACATCCACATCTTCGTCCTCTCCAACATTCTCCGCAGACCCATCATCGTCATTGCAGGTAGTCACTCTTTATCATCTCAAAGTATGTTTATTGCTCTTCGATAGCCATCAGAGACTAGCTGTTCTTGTTTCAACGTGCCTTTAAACGAAAAAGAAAGTGAAGGTATCTCCTTCTACATGCCTCAACATTTTGCTGTTGGTTGTTTAAGAAATCTTCTTGTGTTAGATTTCGCAGTATCAGCTCCCATCTATTTTGTTTAGCGGATGTAGTGGCAATATTGTGCTTTATGAACTGCATGGGGGGAAAAAATGCAGATAGTATATCTAAGTTTTCAAGGATGATGTTCCAACACGCTCAATGAAATAGCAAAGCTTGTACACTTTTAAAGGGATGACCTGACATTTTAAAGTTCTCTGTTCTTGTCATACACAAAGATATTTAACTCTTTCTCGGACTATTATTTTTAAATCAGTAGTAACCTTTAAGTCTCTGTTCTTTCAACAGACCAGGTGGTCAGGAGTATGAAATCTGGCTCCTCCATCTCTCCTTTGAATGTGGGTGGGATTTATCTGCCGCTACACTGGCCGCCTACAGAGTGCTACAAATACCCGATCGTGCTCGGCTACGACTCCCAGCACTTTGCACCCCTCATCACCATCAAAGACAGCGGTCCAGGTACTAAACACTAAAAGAAAGGTGTTACAAAGCTGACACGAGAAACTGCCGTGATGAGCAGTTGCTCACGTTTTTATTTATATGCAACAACTTGGTCTGAATTTCCCAGAGATTCGAGCGGTACCGCTGATCAACCCGGGACGAGGGGGCTTCGAGGAGCTGAAGGTTCACTTCCTGATGGAGAAAGAGCAGCAGCAGAAAGAGAGGCTTCTCAAAGACTACCTGCTACTGATGGAGATCCCCGTCATAGGCTTGGGCTACGATGCCACACGGATCGTCAATGCTGCACGGTACTTACAGATTATAAACTCTGTCACCCTAAATGGAAGAGAAAAAGGTAGAAGAGAGATATTTCAGTCGTCCTGGCAGCACTGCCAAATGCAGTTTTGCACGTAAGAAGAAAGAGGTTTATTTTTAGATTGATGATGACAGATATTGTAATACTACTGGTTGAACTACTTGAAACCTAATTGGCACACTGATGACAACGGCTATATTAACTTGTTATTTAACCGATGAAGTATAGAGTCACAAAATGTGCAGTTTAGTTACAAAACCACATTATATGTTTCTGTTCCAAGGCTTGATGAGGGCAACCTCCCTGAGGACATGAATCTGATGGAGGACTACCTGCAGCTTGTAAACCACGAGTACCAGCGCTGGCAGGAGGACAAGGAGCAGGCATGGGCTGCCCAGCCGCAGCGCCCACCGCCCTTCTCCGTCTCCCAGCTCTCTCTCATCGAGATCCGCTGTGCCACACCACGATGCACCTTCTATGTCTCTGTGGACACTCAGCCTCATTGCCATGAATGCTTTGAGAAGCGGCAGGCCACTACTGGTAGTGGAACGAGGATAGAAGGGGTGGTGCAGACCAAGGGAGGAGGGGTACAAGGTGGGGTAGGAGTGATCGGGGGTTCAGAGACTGAAGTGAGCTCCAGAGCAGCCCGAAGCAGCAGCCCCCCATCCTCCTCGTCTGGGAGAGGGGTGGTGATATCCAGCCCCCGCTCAGCCCCACCCACCGCTCCCAGCCTCAGCCTGTACAGTGAAACACACGCCATGAAGTGCAAGACACCCGGCTGCCTCTTCACCCTCAGCGTGGAGCATGATGGACTTTGTGAGCGCTGCTTCAACTCCAGGCAGAACCATGGACCTCCTGGAGTTGGAACAGCTGCTCCAGGACTCCCAGGCCCCAATGGGGGGCCTACAGTTCCCCACCCGGCCCAGGGCTCCGGCTGGACCCAGTGGGGGGGCTGCGAGACAGAGACAGAGCGCTGCAGCATGTGCAGACAGGAGGCGTTCAGGATATTCAATGGCCTGTGTCCACCCTGCATGCAGAGACAGCAGGCTCCAGAGAGGGGAGAGCCACAGCAGAACAACCCCAGGACTGAGGCCTCGTCTTCAGCTTGGACCCAGGCCAGGGACGCTGAGCGGCCGTGCCTCACGCTAACCCCAGGGCACACCTCAGCCTGGCAAGCACCTCTGGCACGGCCTTGTAAAAGATCTGGCTGCCAGTTCTTTGGGACGCCGGAGAAGTTGGGTTTCTGCACTATTTGCTACGTAGACTATCAGACCAACCACCGTAAGTCCTCAGACTAGACTGGAAAACTTCCATCATGTTACACAAAAAAAAATACCTTAAAGTTATTTTTAAATAAGTCTTTCTCAGTTTGTTTTGCATTGTAGAAATGTTTGTGTCATTTTTTATTAGATTACTAGTGTTCTTTACTCAAATGTCAAATCATATGGAATCATATGGCTCATGTTAGCTACTGTCCTTTCCAGACCTGACCCCTCCCCCCGCCCCGGTCCAGAGCCGGCATGGTGTGGAGGCAGGCTTCCAGAACGCCTCACGGTGTCGTGGGCCTGGGTGTGGTGCAGTTGGCAAGGCGATGCTGGAGGGCTACTGCGACAAGTGCTACGTCAAAGAGCAAAGCACACGGCTCAACCAAGTGGCACATCGCACACCACACTCCCCTCCTCTGGTCATGGTAGGTGTCTGCCGCACCCTCTTAACTCGTGCTGTTCTTCACCTTTTATCATCTGTTGTTTGTGTCTCGATCGTCCAGTAGCCTTTGAGTTGCCAAGTGATCATCCTCCTCTTTCTCTTCGCCCTCCTCTCTCTCTCTCTCTCTGTCTCTGTACAAATAGCGTGAGCGAGCAGCCAAACCCAGATCTTCGCAGCAATCCCAGACCCAGACCCAGACTCAGACTCAGTGCCGGCGGAGTGGCTGCAGTAATGTGTCCCCGGGTTGCACAGACCTCTGCCCAGAGTGCCACACGCGTGGTCAGGGCAGAGAGGCGGGCAGGCGGGCGCAGGCGCCCAAGGAAAAGTCCAAGCAGCGGTGCAGGACGCAGGGCTGTGACCACTACGCCAACCAAGAGAAACAGGGCTACTGCAACGAGTGTGACCACTTCAAACAGATTTACCGCGGCTGACCACATTCGCACCCACGCACGCAACGATGATGATGACACATCGCTAGCACCCTAGAGCCGCTGCCCTGCTGTGGGCGCCCCATGCCAGTCAATGCATCTCTGATACTAACTAACCAACTAACTAACTAGCTAGTGACTAACTAGTAACCTTATGGCCTGAAAATCAAACCCCCCATGTAGAATGTGAAGAGAGAGTGTGTGTACGTGGGGGGGGGGTTGAGTGTGTGTGTGTTCGCAGTAGACATGGCCTCCAGAATACCTCTTTGTGCAATTATTATCATCTGATGTGCCCTGAGCACGTAACACGGTGAGAGGTTTGGCTACATGTCAGAGCAACTGACTTAACTCTTGTGTACAATATGTATTTAGAGGTACGTAGTGAATCGTGCCGGACAAAATGATTGTATGTTGACATAACGAGAAGCATCTGACATTGCTTTATAGACCACAGCCAAGGATTTATACCCCCCAGTCTGTCTGTATGTCTTAACCCATCTGTGTATCTTTCTGCCTGTCTGTCTAGCATTTGCTCTGTAGAATGAGGGATGCAGTCGTTGGGGAAGCCCAGCAACGAATCAGTGGAAGTAGTAAGCAGAAGTGAGCCAAACTGGGCCAAAGCAAACTAAATTCAGTGGCATGCACCATTGTTTAGCTTAGTTCTCCAAAAACACTCATGTATGTCCTCCCAAAATAGACAAAGATTTGCCAAGAAAGGCTCTTGCAATCAATATTGTACAATGATTGAGGATTAATTTTCTTCCATTAGTCAGTCAATAGCAATGTTAGTTTATATTTTGAGGCAAATTAACTTTGGTATTGTCACTTATCTGTTTTAAAAAGTTAAAATTGTGAATTTCTTGATATGGAAAGTGAGAACAGACCATGTGTCTAAGACAGACAGGGCAGGCCCCTGCTAGTTTTGGTGCTACATGTACAGAAATACAAGCCTCTCCATTGTAGCCAACATGCTGGCGGTGTCAGCGGACAGAAGGCAGAGAACACAGCAGAGACAGGACTCATTCTCTTTCTATTCCTCCTGTCCTTCCTCTTATTTCCCCCCTCTTCTCCTCCAAAACAGATCTGTTGCCTTGGACGTTGTTTTCCTGTTTACTGACCACTTAAGCACCTAGAAATGCATAGACACATACCAACACACACGCACACGGACGTAGTAGCTCCAGTCCTGTCAGAAGGGGATTGCCGACTATAAAGTGAACTGAGAACATAATGAAGGGTGAAGTCAGGATGATTATCCACCTTACCGCCACATACACACATTTGCACACACATGCACATGCAAACACAGCTCTGTGAGATTGTATGCGCCCCACCCCAGCCTGAGGTGGTATGTAGGTAAATAAACCCATAGAGAAATGCATTCCTCTCTGCTCCACCCCACTGGATGTGCCAAGGCGACAATTTCAAACCTTCAGAGAGCAATCCCATTGCCTGCTTTGGCTAATCTTGTTTATCTGAATGTGTTTTGTGCTGCTGCTACAACAGCACAGTATTGGGGCTGATCCTCGATAAGTTTTGCCTTTAAGTAGTGATTGAAATTTTATGGACCAGAGGAGCCTGATCAGTGATCCTGGATCAGTGCTCCCACCTATAAAATGCTTTTGTGAATATGGATCTTGGTCCATATTGTAGGACCTTCCAACCCGATGCCTCATCTCCAACACACACACATGCGCACACACACACAAACACACATAAAACGCACGCATGTGTGCGTCTGGATTACGCAAAACTGACATTCCTGTTTTGTTTTTATTTGTTTTGGGGATTTTTTAATGTATTTTGATATATTTGGTTTTGTTCTGCCAAAAAAGAAAAAAAAAAATTACATGTGCCATCAATCGCCAAACAGTTGTTGTTACCTCCTTAAAAATGGCCAGCCTGTACCACTCTAAACTAACTAGAGTGCCACAGATAGACATCTCCAATTTTGTGTGTCCACAGACCAGAGCTTATCGAGCTCTCTCATGGTGAAAATCCCCAAACGGACACTATCTGTTCATGAGTGTCTTATTTTATCCAAATACTAAGAAATGTTTATCTGCGGCGATAACCTCAGTCGTAAAACATTTTATCAGAGGAACTCAAATGTGATATTAACTGGAACAGTTATTCCCCTCATACTTCTGCTGAAGAACTCAACTGCTGTAGGCAGATGTCCATCTGTGGCTCTGGTTAGAAAAGCATAGACAAACAGGCTCTTGGTCTGCCTTTTCATTCAACTGTATCTAAAGCTGTCGGGCCAGCCCACGTGTTGACGGCCTGTACGTAGATCTCTGTGTGCTTTAATCACCTCTAGACAAACCTTAATCAATTAAAGGCCAATTAGTGGTCAGCTCATCGGGACCCCTTAACAAGGTTTCGGGGATCTGACTGAGTTCGACTGGGACGAGATCACGTAAGTTGCACATGACTTGTCTAAGCTGCTGAGGCATTTAGGAATGGTACTCCGACTCGCTTAGGGACATTCCGACAGTAGGGAGAGCATCCGTGTGAGAGCAGAAGGTGTAACAAAACATGCAAACTGTGTGGAAGTTTCTTTGTGTGACCTTTTGACAATAGGGTATTGTATGAAAAAAAGCCTGGTTTTATTTGTTAAGTATTTATTCATATCAAGATATCTGTATTGTGTGATTCAATAATTATTTATATGTCGTCCTATGAAATGAATTATTTTTATTAAGAAATCTGAACTCTGTCTAATGTGGTTCTTGTCTCTCTTGTGTGTGTTGTGTGTGTGAGTGTGGAGAGGAAAATGTGGGTGTGAACTATCACATAATATGCGACACAACCGTGTGTGCTACCCTACAAGCACTTGCACACACACTGAGCTTGCTTGAGATTTCAACATTGCACTCTTATTACAGCATCTCTCTGCTATGCTGTGTGTTGCCCAATGCTGTTTCTGCTGAAAAGCAGTTGCTCGCTAACGGCACCCAATCCATCTCCAGTGTAGGAAGTACAGTGGGTGCTGCAAAAGTCATCAGATAAACCGATCACCGAGGCCTGGTTAGATGTGGCAGAGCTGCACCATTTTCCAGTGCTTAACTGGGTTAGCTCATTTTCTCTTTTGTTCTCTACGCCTCCGTTCTTATTTCTTTTCTCATTTTTACACATTTCCATACAAAAAAAGTTCAAATGGTGAGGTTTTTCTTAGGTGCTTTTTTGTTACTGTTTAGTTCTTTCCAGGCCTATGTAAGGGCGTCATGCTTTTAAAAAAAAAAAAAAAAAAAAGGGAACCCCCACCCTCACTTAAAAAAGCACAGTTCAATCAGGAGGAATGGATGATGCAGTGGGAGGGGGGAGTTTGGAGCGAGGGGAGATACATGGCAGTGACAGGTGGGGAATTGGTAATAATTATATATGGCAGGGCAGAGGTGACATTTAACAAGTGTGGGGCCACGAGGATTATGCGTGGGCCTTCTCGTCAACCTACAGCTTCTACCACAGTCAGATTGGTAGGCTGATGTGGTTTCCTGGAAATACCCTGACATGCAAACGCTCCCTTGTATAACTGCTCTTTTGCAGACATGCGTCGTTTCACTTGACATGTGAGCGCTTCACTGGTGTGTCGCGGTAAACCTTTCTGTGCAGAGTCTGTAAAAATAATTGTGTGAGGTAAACATGTTAGTTACATGACAAGCACCCCAAATCATCTGTTTTTATTGCCAAAGATCTGTGGTTATATGACAGTTATCTAGTTCACAGCAACATACAGCATAAGGAAATACTGTCCATTTCAACAGCAAGTACTAGCATGTGATGCGTTGCCCATAGATCTGATTGAAACAAGGTAGTTTTTTTTTTTAACACAGGGGGACACATGAAATGGGGTGTTTGGGGTCCTCTCCCAAGAAATTTTGAGCATCAAACACATAATTGATGCACAATTTTTTGCCTTTTCTTCATCGGTTTATGGTGAGAATATCTTAAATTTTGTCAAAGTAAAAGTCCTCTGTTTTTAATGTTGTTATTGAGAAAGACAAATGCACATGTTCTAAATATTAACTAGAACGTTTCCTCTGTGTACCCCCCAACTCTATGCTCATGGGTTGAACAAGGTATGAAGACAATAATAAAAATGTTTTAAGTGTCACAATATGGCAGATGTATCCAAGAGAGAACACTTTGCACAGGTCTAAAACATAAGTAGTAATTTATTCCTCCGTAAGTTCTTAAATTCAATTTGCTTGAAATCAGAGCAACTTTATTTTAACATTTATAGTTTAGCTTGTTTCAAAGTTGCTCTGTGTAAGTGCTGTTAGAGTTATGATGTCTTAATAGTAGTCTAAAAGAAGGTGGTAAAGTCGGCTAAGATATACGGTAACTTTTGAAATGAAGGACTAGAGGTGGGTGTTCATATCCTTTACATACATAAGATAAGGTGGTGATACTAAAATGTAAAATGAAACCTCCGCTATTGTGATAACAGGGCCCCAATTGACACCACAGCTACCACTCTCTGTGCATGGTGTGTGTGTACCATCCAGTACTCTTACTGAATGCTGGAGCAGTACGACATGGTCCTAAAGTTTCTGTGCATTAGTTTGTAGTCATTTGATGAAACCCAGCTTTATGTTTGAATATGCACCATGAGAGCACAATATAAACTCAAATAATAAAGGTCATGAATCTAGATGTGACACACGGATGCTCCGCAATCAGTCAATGTGTTTGTCGCATGAAATCATGAATCATGAATACACATGATATGAGGCAGTTATCCGGATGGTTTGGATCTTTACTGAGTCTCCTGGCCCTTTTTTTGCGGCGGATATTTTGTAACCATCTTTTAGACAAGGTAAAGCAGCGCCTATAGTATGATCAGATGATGGAGCCACTCTTTGCAGGGCCTTGGAGGGCCTGTTGAGTGCTGTTTCCATATCAGACAGTGATGTTCCCTGTCAGGATGCTCTCAATAGTGAGGCCGGAGTAAAAATTCCTCCATACCTGAATTTCCGTAAGCATCTAAGGTGAAACAGTCTTTACCTTGTCTCTTTCACCGCAGAGTCAGTATGTAGTACCCAGGTCAGGGCCCAAGGTATTTGAAGCTGTTGTTATTATCAGTGGTATAGTTCCTCTGTTGCTTCTACCCGAAGTCAGCTATCATCTTCGTAGTTTTGCTGATGTACAGAAGAAGGGTGTTTTCTTGACATCAGCAGGTGTCACTTCCTTCAGTTGGCCTTTTCATTGTTATCTGAAATCAGACACACCACAGCTGTGTCGTCAGCAAACTTGTTGTTGACCTTGAGTATGAAAACAAGGCCTCGACGTTATTATGATAATGTTGGGCCTGTCTTTGTGTGTAAGGTACAGTTTGTAAGATTTAGGGGGGAGTTAGGGGCATGTAGTGGTGAGGATTACAGTTTACAACCAGCCGAAACTTCTCCAGGCTAGGATTCCTTCAGTGTGCATTGTTCAGGAGGTTTTTACTGGGAATTGAATTATCCACAGAGGTCTCCTCTTCTCCAAAACAAATAGACCAGGCGATTAAAACTGGTAAAAACACACAAAAAAAGCTGGCTGCTGGCTGAGCACCTGCTAATGTGTGTGCTACTCTTCTCTCTGATAACTTAAGATCCATGCTTTTCAGGATGTTTCTACCAGGAGACGGGAAGTCTCTTCCTCTCCAATACAAACAGACCTGGTAATTTAAACAGTAAAAACACTGAATAAAGCAGTTTCATATTGGAAAAAAAGGGGTTTTCTGATGCTCTCATCACGGAGGGGCTGCAAATTACTGTGGTCGATGCAAAAATAGGAATGGCCCTATTTAGAGTCAGTGTTTGGTTTGTACATTGTGGGCAGCTGTAGAAACATGGCAGTGTAACTTCCTATAAGGGTATAAACGTCACATTTTAAGGTTACAAAAACACAATGACTCTTACTTTGAGGTGATTAAAAACTAATGAAAACATACCTACTTTATTATATTCCATTTCTGCCAATATATCCCCGACACACTTCAACCTTTAAAGCTTCTATAATCAATATTGCTATAACAATGGATCACATCACTGCTTGTTATTTGAGTTTGTTGCCACTTTCCTTAAGTCAAGGGTGTCCAAACTTCTTTTCAATAGAGGCCAGATTAGATAACGTGAATATACCTGGGGGCAAGCTGTCTCAAGAGGAAAAAGTGGCGGCCCTTGTGTCCAACTTTACGCTTCATTGCTGTGGCCATGTTTGCTACCGAGCAGGAAACATTTGCATTGGTTTGCTTGTTTGCTGTCTGTTGATGAATACACATTAGTTGCACCTGCATAGTTCCTATTTGGTGCATGTCTACAAACTGTATGACAGTCCAACCATTGCAAAGTGAACAGAAAAAATGCAAAGTGAACTTGTTCAATTAATCAATGTATGGTGTGGTAGGCCACACACAGTATACAAAGACAAGCTGTGGGCTATTTAAAGTTGGACATGCCTGCCCTAAGTGACAAAAAACATCAAAAAACATCAGTAAATGCGGGAAAATAAAATGACAAAAAGCCACTAACATACAGTGAATGTGGAGCTTACTGGCCCCGGGAAGACTGAGCAAAGGTTTTCAGGGTAAAGAGACTGCACCACACAACTGCTTAAAAATCCATAATGACCCAAACTCTGTGTTTAAGCTGTCACAATAAACTGTGAATGAAAACGTCGAATCTAGATTGGAACACAATGTCTTTTTATGAATGAACATGCCAAAGTCTGACTCACTGCCTCCTCTGCTGAAAATGTCGCAAAAATCAAAAGTACATTCGAGGCTCATTCGACAGGAAGCTATCTGGTATTGTGCAATAGGAAGAGGTTGTATCCATGGTTACTTTTGTCTGACCCTTTTCTAAACAGCAACAAGCGTAGATGAGATACACCCTTCCACTGAACTGTATGTATCACACACACACACACACACACACACACACACACGCGCACACACACACGCACACACGCACAGATCCACTTGAATGGTT
>JAPZEB010000003.1:22408826-22426180 GCA_029783705.1 Chaetodon striatus | reverse complement strand
TGGATGATAATTTGGTCTCCTCTGCTGTCTTCCTGTGTGCAGTCACATGGAGGAGGAGGAGGAGGCGCCGGGCCCCAGCAGCCGGCCCGACGACGACCCGGAGGTCACCCAGTTCTACGTCAACCCCATCGCCAAGCCCATCCCACAGGGCCGCGCCCAGACCAGCCTGCAGGACACCATCAGCGACCTCAACATGCACAAAGCGGCACGGAACGGACTGGAGGTCAGCTGGTTTCTTCTGTTCACGTTTAGACCAGGACGGTTTGATCAGCGACAGGAACCTCGACGTTAATGTTCGGCTCAGAGTCGAGTTTGTTTCAGTAACTCAGAAAACGCAGACATGAGATGAGAATAAAGAGTCAGACTGAGATCAGAGGAACGAAATGATTCAACAGAATGTGTTCAGTGTTTCTCAGGTTTTAATGAGCTCTCATTTTGTCTCCTCAGCTGAGCAGCGAGGACGTGTCGGCGTCTCTGGGGGAGGAGTCTCTGCAGGAGGACAGAGAGGAGGAGCAGCAGCAGGAGTCCCAGCAGTCTCCTCACCCTGCAGGTCAGAACAAACAACCCCATCAGTACTGGTGGCCAGTAAAGCAGGATTCAGACTTGTGTGTGAGCTCTGTGCAGAGCCGACGCTGTTGTGAGCATTTGTGCTGCAGTTACACCTCCAAAACACTAGTTGGCAGTGCTGTAAAGTTTAGTTGATTCAAAACACACATTGAACACACAGTCGTGGCGGAGAGATGGAAATATCTGACACTCACTTCCTGTCTTAGTGCTGTGTGTTTTTACCCCTGAGAGTCCCTGAAGTTTGGATTTAGTTATCAGCTGCTGAGCGGGACATTTAGCCTCAGGAGGACAGTGGGGACAGAAGCAGAGACATGTAAGAGGTCATGAGGCTCCTGCAGTGAGACAGGCTGTGTGTCTGTCCCTGAGACACTGAGAGGACACGACAGGCAGCAAAACCTCTGAATCACAGCTGATATGAATCCTGATAAAAGAGTCACCTTCTCTGTTTCCTGTCCTCAGGCATCGTCCTGAACCGCGTTGGTTACTACACCATCCCCTCCATGGACGATCTGTCTGAGATGGTGGACGACAACGGAGACTGTGTGGTGGAAAACTTCACCGTCGGCAGGAAAGGTAACTGAGGAGCGGCGGCGTCTCCTTTTGATGTCACGCTGTAACGCTCTTTAAAATCCTCTGATGATTCTTAATGAGCAGCTCGTTGAGAGTCCTGCCGCTGGTTTACAACACGTGATGTCAGAGTGAGCCTGTAATGTCCTGATTGGACGATGTCTCACCGCTCTGCTCTGATTGGCCCTCACAGGCTACGGCTCCGTCTTCTTCCCCGGCGAGGTGAACGTGACGGGGCTCAACCTCGATGAGATCGTCCACTTCAGACGCAAAGAGGTCATCGTGTACCCGGACGACAAGAACAAGCCTGCAGAGGGGGAGGGGCTTAACAGGTGAGTCAGTCCTGAGGACATGTTTGTTCGGGGATCACACGGCGGTCTATAGAAAGTTCAGGCTGTCCAATCATGTGCTGTTAATCCACTTCCTGTCCTCGTCTGACTCTGTCGTGTTGGTTGCAGGCGAGCGGAGGTGACTCTGGACGGCGTGTGGCCAAACGACAAGACGACCTGCACTCAGATCAGGAGCCCCGAGCGTCTGTTGGACATGAACTACGAGGGTCGTCTGGAGAAAGCGTCCCGCAGACAGGGAGCTCGTTTCCTGGAGTACAGACCTGAGACCGGCTCCTGGGTGTTCGAGGTCAGTTCATGATTTTGGCGCAAAATGCTGCGTGCTCATTGGCTCTCTGACGCTGATTAACTCCTTAAGTATCGAATGACACGGCGTTGTTTGATACTCGACAGTGCTGACGGGATTTGGTCGATGCCTGAACTTAGTGCCCAGCTCTCACAGACACAGTAGTCCTGCTGAGGACAGAGGGACAGAGGGATATCGTGTCCACTGTGGACATGATGAAAATCTTTTTTTTGTTCAGATGTAACTGACTCCTCCCCCTTTCTCCCTCCCAGGTGGCCCATTTCTCCAAATATGGCCTGCAGGACGAGGATGAAGACGAGGACGTCCCGCCCAAAGCCGACCCCAAGAAGCTGAAGACGATGATGTCACTTCCTCCCTCCAAGCTGCAGCAGCAGCTGCTTCCTCCCTCCCAGCAGCAGGTGGCGCCTCAGGCTCAGGTAGAGCAGCCTGCGCCCTCCAACACTCACCATCATCACCATCATCATCCTCACTGACACACCTGAGATGATTAAAGGAGCGTTTCACTCAAACTGTTTGTTTGTACCCAGCAGCTCATTGATTGATGCTCATTGATCGGCTGTTGGCCACGCCCCCTCACTGATCACATATACAGAGTCACTATTGTTTTCATGCTCCATGCTAATGCTAATGCTAATGCTAAAGAGTTATGTCAGAGTTTTATTCTTTACACCGTGTACCTGTGGTCGGGAGCCTTTTTTTTGTTTTGTTATTCCAAGCACTAACCTGATCGTGACGAGTGTCACATCGACGAGCGTAGATACAGAGTACCTGAAGTATTAGTAGTAGAAGTGAGATCATAAAGATGGGAGGTGTTTCAGAGTCTTGATCAGTGTCTCAGTGTCGTCACCAAACTGACAACAGTGAACATGAAGCAAGATTTATATTTCAGCTCCACTCAGAGCCTGCACCGCTGTGAGCATTTATACCTGTGTGGTGGTGTGTCTGTGTCACTCTGCGGTTACACCTCCAAAACACTAGCTGGTGGGGGCAGTTTCTGTGAAGTGCTGCAAAGTTTAGTTGATTCAAAACACACATTAAACATGGCTTAATCCAGTTTCTTGCACCCCTAGTGCACAGACATGTCGAGGACGAAGCATCTATGTCAAGCAGCAGTTCAGCTGTGACTCAGCGATAATTTATCAGGTTGAACTTTAGTGTTGTAACTCATAGTGTGAACGCAGCCTGAGACAGTGACGACGAGGCGCCGAGTGAATCAGTTTGAAGTGAGATCTAAACTGTTTTTAAGTCAGATTTCAGTGATTGGACAAAAGTTACAAGGTCGTGCAGAATTCACGGAGATTGGCTGGATCTGTGTTGTGACGATCACAACGTCACAACGTCCTGACGACGCTGAGACACAAACTGCTGGGACTCAGATCAGTGTTTCCTGTCAGAGTTTATTACAGAGCAGTTTGAGCTTTATCATGACAGTAAAGATTGAATATGGACGGGGTGACGCTGTGGTGTAGTTTTCACTCTCTGAGTTTATTTATCAGCTTCTTTCCTTCTGCTGCTTCAGATTGAACTCGAGGACAAACACTTTGTGGAGTGGTTTTACATGGTGACAGAAATACTGCATAGAAATATTATTTTAACTCAACAACTGAACTGATAATCTTTCAGGAGACTTTCTGTGATCACGTTTTGTTTTTCTTCAGGAGCTCTTACAGAGAGCGTCTCTGCTGCTGTCACTACGTTCATTTATCACAGTGAGCTTTAGATCATCATCGAGTTGAGACTCAGTTCTTTACCAGCTCAACATTACAGACTTTAATCTGCTTCAGGATGTGTGACGGAAATTGTACTAATTCTCATCAGTCATGCAGTTTATGAAAGAAAAATGAATAAAGTCAATGGAGATGATATTTAATCTTTGGTCTGTTAAATTTGTGGTGATATTAAAATGCAGCGTTTTAAAAAGTTTGAGACGTCTTGATTATAGTCAATAATGAGTTTTCATCTGCAGATCAATCAAAATGAACCAAGATTCACTGACCAGAGATCAGTGGCTGGTTTATTAATGATCAGGAGACGTCACCGCAAATAATCAAATCCTCTTCAAAGAACACAATCCAGTCAGCGAGACGAATGAAAATGTTTTCTATAAATGGTATAAATATAAATCTTCTTATGTTTTTTTTTTTAAGAAAATTAATAGTTTAATTAATGTGGGGATGATGATGACATCCCCACTTTGGCCTGGCGTCCTGGCTCCCCCTTGCCGTAGCATATTCAAAGTAAGGATAGCAACCTGCCCTGACTGGGATTTGAACCCCAGTCTCCCTGACCATAGTCAGTAACCTTAACCACTCAGTTACCCTGCCTACACAGGCTCAGTTTTCTATGTGTGTATCTATAGATAGATTTACAGATATCAGCCTTTCAAAATCCACCTGCCCTGGATAAGGATTGAACCAACAACCTTCTGATTCCCAAGCAGCTCTTTAACAGCCTGAGCTACCAGGCCAGAGACACTTTGTCTGTGTTCCTTACAACTCTTTAACTTTCTCCTTCAGACATCAGCGTGCAAAACAGACACCTGTTCACCTGAGAATTGAACCCTGATCTGCTGAGCTTCAAACCAGCCCTCTATCTCCCTGAGCTAATGAGCTGGAGACACTAATGAGTGCCTGCTTGAGGATTTTCTCTTGCTCCTTTAAATGAGACGTTAAAATACATAAATTAATGAAAAATATTTATAAATTCAAAATATCATTCTGACCTTTTTCAGCACACTACACTATGACTTTTTCTTGACATACTATACTTTGACGTTTTTTCATGATTTTTGACAATCTTCCCCAAACTTCACAGGATCGTTTACAGTCCCGCCCTGAACACATACATATGGTATTAAGGGACCAGCTTAAGCCAAGGAATAGGAAAAACATGATGAGTGCCATTAATGCTTTGTCACCTGAGGGCCATGCTGTCACTGACATGAATTGGTTTGATATAAAATTTGTTTCACCGCAGCAAGGGGAGCAGTGACTGCAACAGGAGGGGGGGGTCGAATAATGCAAGTCATTTTGCAGTTTGTATCATATTGAAGTCACAGTGTTATTCAACAGCATAAACACCCAGTTTAAATTAATGATGATATCATTAGCCTCTATATTTAGTTATATTATCGCTTGAATCAGAGTCAAACAGTCTGAATCACTCATAAATTGTCAGTTCACTCGTACAAGCCCCTAAAGAACAAATCTGCCTTTATAAACAGTTGCTACATGAGGCTGAATATTTCTAGTTTTATTTTTATTTGTTAACATTTTAATTGACCCAGAAAATAAATAGTTTTTTAACCACAAAGCAAATAAAAGTCGACACCGTGGCAGCAGATTGACATAGTGCTTTATTGAAGCTGTCGGTAAGAAGGAAAATAATGTGCATCCCTATCATATACATTTTATGTGTAAAAATACTAAGGATGTACAGTGTAAAAAACAGCTTCATGTTGATGGTAATTTGTTGTTTTCACATCCTGGCGGCCTCACCGGCCAGCAGCACTGCATCCTGACAGCATGAGGGACAGAAAAAGGCTGTTTGATCGATCTGCTGAGTTTCCCGACACTCGACTGTCTCAGAGTCAACGTCACCTCTGCTCCGCTGACGCGTCAGAGAGCAGAGCCGACTTCAGTATTACAGTGTTTTCGGGGGAAACGTGGCCCGCTCTGAGAACAGCTGGCAGCTGTCCACAAATGTCTCACACAGCTGTAAAGCTACAGTAGATGGACATGGACATGAAATGAAAACTCAGTTACACTTTGTAATATTTGTACATGTTTGCCGTTTTTTGTTTGCTGTTTATAAATAAATGCATCTCATGCTTGTTCATGTTAATAATCATGATGATAGTAGACTAGTACCAGAGAAAGAAGAGAGGGGAGGAGTTCTGTCGCAGACACGAGGTCAAATACTGTCAGAAATCCTTCCAAACACTGGAGCCGTGTACTTATTATCTGCATTAAACGCCACGCTGAGTGCGGTTTGTGATTCCTGGCTGACGCCGTCGCTTCATTAACAACGTGCGAGATCAATACAGAGCAGCTGAGGTCTTTGAAAGGATTTCACATATTAATCAAATACTACTGGAGTCAGATCTGTTGTGTGATAGATGTACAGTAGAAACAGCAGCAGCTTTAAGAGTGGACACTGTCAGTGCAGCGTCAGATATCTCACATACTGTCGACTCACACCAGTCGAGGGCACCAGCAAAGCTGTGAGGAGGCTTAAACTGACTTTCAGCGTCCAGTTTAAGAACTTACTGACGTGCCCACAACTGATTCATAGTCTTTAAGGGAAAACCCACACTGATGAAGAGGATTACTAAGCTCCACCTTCTCCACGTACAGTAGCTGGAGGAAAACATTTATTTTGTAATGATCTCCGACCTTAGAATCAGCGTCTGGCGTCACTGCTGCCAGTAAATAAACTTGAGGATTAAAACGAGGAGAGTTGGAGGCTCGACGGAGGGAGAACTTCTCAAAACAGACGAGGAGAAGAAGTCAGTGACATCTGTGGATTTCTCCAAACATTATGAAGACTGACCAATTTACTGAACATTTCCACTGAGCGTGATTCTGCAGTGGCAGCACTGACTCGTCTCTGTGGGACACAATCACCCAGGTCCTGCCAACTCCAGACATCAGAGCAACATGAAAGCTATCGGTTGTATGTGGAGGGGAGATGTGCTTTAAAAATCCTCATTTTCTTAAAAACATTAAAAAAAAAAAGAAGCTAAAAATCTTCCTTTAAAGCAGGGCTGAATCAGATTCCTCTGAATCATATAAAAAGTGATGGATGTGAAAGTGCTGTGGCCAAAGCTACAAAGCGGTATTTTATGAACTCTGGTTTCTAATGTTTTTGGCGGTAAGCGTGCGCATACAGCTAGAACTCCTCAGTCGCTCGCAGACCTGGGTCAAATCAAAGCTGAAATCCTTCCAAATACTTGGGAGCGTTTGCTTGAGCCTGTCGAGGGTGCCAGCTGGGTGGGAACTGTTCTCATTTTGAACTTTTTCGGCTGCTTCAGCTGTGCCAGACAGGCTCAATCGATCACAGAGAAGTATTTTTCATAAGAGTTCTGAGTGCCACTTTGACTCAGGACTGGTAGTGCGGACAGAGGACTACAGCATGCAGGCCAGCGCCATCCTTTTCTACTTTCTGCCATAAAGCGCCTTTGCCAGCTAGTAGCAATTTAATGGATGTGCAAGAGTAAAGCATATGGACTTAAGAGCAGCGGAAAAACAGGTAATGTGTCGTATAAGAGATATCTGTAAAGAAAAAAAAAAAAAGGAGGCATTTATTTTTAGAACAAAATCTCTGGAGACTTAAACTGCAGAGTGAAACACGACTACGCCCCCTCACTGCTAAACTCCCAAACAAAATGACATCAAATAAATTAAATAGAAAAGAAATTCAAGTTATCCATCAATGATAATAATAAAAACATTCAAATAATAAATATATTGGAATAAGTTCTCTACGCCTCAAGAGAGCACATCCCCTGGTGCTCTCTTTTTAATCGTCCAGGTATTCAAGGTGACGTCTTCCATTGTTTTTTAAGATGAAATTTCAAATTTTTAAAAATATATTTCCTCATTTTTTTGGACTCTGAAGTGCTGGAGGTCAATTTTTTTTTCTGAGCTAAACCATAAGGCTTACTGGCGTTTGAAGACAGAGAAATCGAGGGGATTTTAAATCTTGTTGGTCAGACTGGAAGACATGACGACGCAAACAAACAAAGTCCAGACTGGAGAGGTGACGGTGCACGTTGAAGACAAAAGACAGGGACTCTGATCATCCACACTCGATGTAAAACCCTAACATCTGTCTGACCTTACAAACATATCCAAACACTGTTATTCCTCTCTTTCCACTTTCTCCTCCGCTCTGTCTCGACACACTTACAGTGAACAGTAGCACCTCTGCATCAAATCTCTTTCATCCTTACCGCTTTACATTCAGACTTCTGTGCTGCTCTTGTTTCCTTTCTGCTCAACTTCCGCCTCGTCTTTCTCTCTGAACTCCCTGCCTTCACCAACACACACCTGTGGTAACATTAAATATGAGGAACACTTGAGTCAATGTGCAAATCAGGTGAGACGAAGCTTTACAGTAACACCTGTGGGTAGAGTTGGGCCGGTATTTAAACTTCAAAGTGGTTTGATGATAAGCACTGAACCAGACTGGCGTACCTGATTTTACCACTAGGTGTCACAGTTGAGTCAGCAGCTGCTCCCCAGTGAAACACAATGACACCGTGTCCTAACAGCTAACGAGCGTCCAACTGGCGAGAAGAATTGGTGAACAAAAGATGGTGGAGTACTTGCTGTCTTTCTATTTTTGTACTTTTTAAACAAAAAGCATGTTTCATATAGTGATATCTACTGGAAACGACACAGCATAGCCCAGTGGTTCCCAACTGGTGTAGCCACGGGGTCCAGATTTCTCCTTCGTCATTAGTTCAAGGTCCCACAGTTTAATACATTTAGCATCAAACCTGTGTTTGGCCATGTTGTTGAGCTACTTTACTGTCTCTGTCAAGTAGCTGTCTGTTAGTTGTTCACTCTACGGCAGAAAATAGCACTTCAAAATAAAAGCTTAATGCTGGAAATTCACTGTACTTAAATATAAAGTGTTTTTTTCACAAATTGGACACGTTTGTGAGACACTTGCGGTCCATTCAGAATGGACCCGTGACCCATTTTTGGACTGTGACCCACCAGTTGGAAAACAATGGCATAGCCAACAGCAAGTAGGTTGTTATTAGCAATGGTGATTCAGCAGAATTGTTCAACGACCAGCCATCCGCCACGTTATTTAGGTTATTAGGTCGTGACGTTAGGTATCATGTAGGTTGTTCCTTATTACAGTGTCATGAATCAGCTGTTCCTTGTCTATTGCAGTGCTTTCAAAGCGAGCGACAGGAGTTAATACAAACAGGGCATCTGACTAAAGTTCAGCTCGCAGCCAGTTAGGACATATTCAAATCCAAAATGTTGCCATAATGGTGCAGTTTTCGTGCTCTTGAGAGACTAACTCTACCATGTCTCGTCACCCAAAAAAAACACACAACGCTCTTCTGCTCTTACCCCCTCCCACCTCGACTGAAATTTGACCGCCATGTTGCTGTTCTCGGCTCATGGCCTGTATGACAGTAGCTGCTACGTTAGTCTGTTTGCAAGTTGGATTTAGCGCTGTGACGCCATCAGCGCAGGTTGGTGATGTAGGCTCCTTTTTAATTTACCAGCACCTGTCATGACAACAAATGCCGGTTCAGCCAATCTGCGTAAAATCAAACAGGTTTAAGCTCGTACACCGACCCAACTCTATCTGTGGGATGATTTGGTCAAAGTTAAAAAAAAAAAAAAGGTGATAAAATAAATTAAAATAAATATATTTCTGTTTTTAAACCTTCTTTGAGGTCACAGTAAACTGTCATGTGTCTTTAATGCGTCCCGTCACCTCTCCGCCGTCACATTTTGGTCACAAAACAACACAAAAACATTAAAATAAACAATGGAGCAGGAAGGCTATCTGCTTTCCCTCCTACATTCTTCAGCCATTGTTGTTTCTTGAGGTGCCATTTTTTTTTTCTCTCAGCCCTAAGAAATATTTTTTTTCTAGAATAATGTAATAACAATAGAAAAAGTTAAATATAAAACCGATGAGTAGAACAATAAATAGAACATATATATATTATAGCCATTGCTGTGATTGGTGTAAACCATAACTGTTGATGCGTACCTCCTCATAGACCATAATGTCTTTAAAAAAAAAAAAAAAAAAAATCTGACAGGAAACAGGAAATCAGCTGTTACCTCACTCATCGATACAAATAAATTATCACATTATAAATATTTAATCATTCTTGGAGCTTCTTCGCCTGTACTTACTCTCTCTTCTTATCAACAATGCCCAACCTGCCATCCTGGACTTCTCTTTGCACCTTGTGGTGAACCTGCTGCAGTTTCCCTTTCCTGCACAGAGACAGAGAGGTACAGCCGTGTGGTTCCCAACGCCGTGACACAAACATGTCACAGTAAAGCTTCATCGTCAACACAAAAGTACCGTTTCGCTTTTGATTTCCCTTTTGGGACAGAAGAGAATTAAACTCAGGGACTTTTAGTTGAGAAATAAATAAAAAAAAAACGTCAGGGGGAAACATTCAAACCAACCGTTTCCTCTCATTTTCACCTCCTCAGTGATGGATGTATAAACCACCTTACACTGCATTGTGGGTAACGTAGTAAAGCTCATGGTTTGGGAGCTTCATCCTTCTGAACTGCTGTGCTTTGAAGTGCGTTCTTATACACAAACCAATAATACCTCTCACACACACACACACACACACACGCGCACACATACATGACATCCTATCATCGTCTGAATCTACAGAGTTGATGTGTAATAGCAGTACATTAGGAGCAACACCTGTTCTGCAGCTGTACAAGCATAGACGTTAATACAGGTGATGCGTTGCTGGCGCTGTGTAATGATCTGCAGCATTAAGCTCGAAGTGTAGCACCGGGTTTCAGTAGCAGTATAGGAGTTGTTGTAGGAGTAGTAGTACCTGTAGTAGATGTGGTAGTAGTTGATATAGCAGCAACAACAATAATGAATTGCACCGAGCAAAACCTGAGTCAAATCCTGCTCGACAACATGAGCTGTGTAGGATTCTGCTCACACGATGACAACTGCTCCCCCACTGCCAGGCAGCCTCAATCAATCCCAGAATTATTTAGGTGAGGATTTGAAATCAGACCCGAGTGTCTCTCCGAGTGCGAGAGCATCTGTCTGTTTGCGAAAGCCTGAGATACAACCGGAAACGGCAGTTTAGGTTTGAATGACTTAAAATGCTATACTCTCCGTGTTACAGATAAGAAGCCACAAAAACGTCTCCTTAAAAATGCATCAGCGGTCTAACTTGATCAGACGTGTTTCAGAGTTTGGCAGGACCGACACATGTCAAAGCACAGCAGGCCACCGGTGATGCTCCTGTCATTAAAGGGACATTACATAGTAACTGATCACATCACAGCTCAGATCACCTGGGGTTGCAGTGCAGGATTACAAAGTAATTTTCACCTGTGAGTTCTCTCTGAAAAGGGATTCACAAAAATTAAAAAAAAAAAAAAGAATAGAGAAGCAGACTGGGGAGGTGAAAAAGAGAGGAGGAGGAGGAGGAAGAGGAGGAGGAAGAGAAGGGCAAAAATCCTTCAAGTCTTTCTGGTTCGGTCCAAAGCTGTGGGTCTTTTTGTCCCACACTGATGACCTCAGAGACCAGCTGTGATGATGTCACCGTGATGGACAGTTCATTCCCGCCCGCTGGCAGAGTAGGAGAACTGTGGGAAGTGCGGTCTCCTCTCGTTGTCCAGACAGTCCATCCCGTCCTCGTCAACTAAAGACACACAGATTCAGAGATGATTAATGACTTGATTGGTTACAATTAAAGCTCGGGTGGGCAGTTTAATTTGGCGTCACTGGGCAAAAATACCATAATAAACTTTGAGCACATTGTAATTTAAGCGGTCTGAGAGAAAACTAGCCTCCTGCACCTCCTCTTAGCTTTGTTTTTAGCCTGTAGAAAATGTATCCTGTGACAGGAGACTTTGATCAATCACAGGTCATTTCAGAGAGAGCGCATTTTTATGCAGATGCATGTGCGCGTCCCTTAAGTTAAAGTCTGATTTTGGTTGCGGAGAATCCTGCAGAGAAAGTTGCTATTGCAGCACTGGCAACAACTGCCTACACTGCAAAGCAACCCAAAAAAAGGAAGATGATGGACTAAAACGAGAGTCTGACAATAAACGAAAGAAGCAAGCAAGGTGTCTTAGAGACAAAGATAAATAATTGGTAGTAGTTGAGCCTTCTGCTGAACGGAGCTTAAGACTCATGACTGCAGCTTAAAGTTCACATTTATGTTGCTAACATTAGCTAGACTCTCGAATCCACTGCAGACCACCTCGCAGGCCTCCTGAGACGGACCTCAAGTTAGCAGTCGCGGCAACTTGAATCCAGCCGGCACGAACCCAGCTCAGAGGGACTGGACAGCCTCGACTCCCCGTTGGATTAGCTAATTAGACCTGGCGTTGCCCACTGTGACACCAGCACTAGGGGGTTTGTGCTGGCCGAATTCAAGCTGCTGCAGCCACTGACTGAAGGTTTGTCTCCTGAGCTGAGCCCACTCCTTCACAGCAAAGGGTGGATAGCTAATTCTTGACTCAAGGACAGGCGGAGTAAATGCTGTGTGCAGACTAGAATAAAACTAAATAAATCAATATATGGGAAACACTGGGTTACTGTAAGAGGTGTGTGCATATTCCCATGGTCATCTAGCAGAAGGGGTTTCAGACAGAGAGGGAGAGCTGCAGGGTGTATTTTCAAATTTGACTTTTCCAAATTTCAGCCTTACCCAGCTTTAAAAGTGCTTTTTTCTGTTGATATAAATACATAAAATCAAACGTGATGCATATAAATTTACAGGTTAATTTTACCATCTCAAAATATAATCAAACATCACAAAGCATTGTGTCTGCGGTAGGTTGCTGTTGTAGATTCAAACAGAACAAGATTCAATTAACGAGTGTGTCTTTGATGTGCCAATCTCCTGCTAACTAGCTGATGTGCGACCTACAAAACAAGTGGAACCTCACATTAGCGCAGAGAAACACATCGGTTCCACTCATGCATAATTCAGTGCCGAACATTCTGAAACCAGTATCTTTATTTCAAAGCCTGTGAAGAGCTGCGTGTGGCCTGAGGTATATTACACAGACACTTGAACAAACAGACAACGGCACTATAGAGTGTTTGTTACCCCAGTTAATTTGAGTCGACATGTCTCACCTGAAGAAAGAGCGGGAGCACCGATAAATTGTTTAGAACTGAAATTATTAATCAAAGTGTGAAAAAAAGATGAATTTGATCATCAGGTGCTCGACGTGTGTGCGCTGCTGAAGATATAATTTATTCCAATTCATAATCAGAACAGTTTTATTAACATCATGATCCTCTGCCAAAATTATTCCAATTAAAACGTCTCAAAGCACATACTGTACATTGTTTGGTGGTATGGTATGTGCTCTAAACTGGAGCATTTACTTCCTCTGTCACTCAGAAATATTTCTATATATGACTCTCTCCGCTGAGAATATCTTCTTCAGCTATGTAAAAAATGAAAGTGAGATTTCATCAAGTTTTAATGTGGGCATATGTTTGTGTGTACATGTGTGAGAAAGAGAGACGGAGAGAGAGGATACTCACATTTCTCTGGTGGAGTGATTGTGATGGTCTGGGCTGTGAACTCCTCGTCAAAGTATCTGGTGTCTGTCTCCGACGTCACCTGAGGCTTGAAGGGAGGGACCATCTGGGGCAGAGACACGAGGAGGACACAAAGAGGAAGATGAGATTGTGCAGTAACACTTCTGAACTTCAGAGCAGCGACCTGACGGACAGCAAACTCTGGATGTGACAAAGCTTCCTGCAGTTGCCCCAGTGGACGAATGGTTAAGGAGAATATCGTATAACTGCAGCAACCACGGTTTGAGTCCCGGCCAGAGGACCTTTGTTGCATGTCACAACTCCACACCCCTCATTCTGTGTCACTCTCTGCTCTGACTGTGTGAACACAGTAAAAGGCAAAAAAACTTCCTGTATTTGAAGAGTGAAAATGCACAGAAGCAGCAGGTCTTTTTTATTTAATTCCATTTTATTTATTTATTTAATTTCTTAGAAGCACTGATCAAGTCAAACATGTCGAGAGTTATTGTTGACCCTGTCCTCCAGTTTTATTCACACTTCAGCAGCATCACCAGGAAGACTTCCATCATCTCAATGTGATGTGTGTTTGTGTGAATATGTGTTGTCTCTCTGCGTTTAGAAGAAGAGAGGGCAGGAAAGGAGAGAGGGTGAGGAAAGGAAACAAAGGGAGAGTGGAGAAGAGAGGAGTGGAGAGTAAAGTAGAGGAGAGGGGAATGTAAAAGAAAAAGAAGGGAAACGAAGGAGGAGAGAGGAAAGGAAATGAAAGGAAAAAAGAATGAGAAGGAGGAGAATGAAGGAAAGATGAGAAGGAATAAAGAAGAAAGAGAAAGGAGGAAGGAGAGAGGGATGTAAGGGAAAGGGAGGTGGAGAGAGGAGGACAGAGGGTAGGAAAGGAGAGAGGGAAAGAGGGAAGGAGAGGAGATGAGAAAAGGAAAGAGGTGAGATAATGAGGAAAGTAAAGCAAGGGAGAGAGGAGAGGAGAAGAGTGGAGAGTGAAGTAGAGAAAAGGAACAAGAAGGGGAAATGAAGGAGGAGTGAGGAAAGGAAATTGAAGGAAAAGTGAGAGACAGGACAGAGAGGAGAGAAAGAGAATAGTAAAAAGATGAAAAAAGGGAAAGGAGGAAGGCGCAAGGAGGACAGAGTGTTGGAAGAGAGAGAAGGAAAGAGAGAAGAGGAAAAGAGCAAAGGGAAGAAGACAGATGAGAGAAAAGGCTGGAAAAAAGGTAAGGATGAAGGAGAGAGGAAAGGAAGGTAAAGGAAGGAGGAGAGAGTAGAAGAGAGGAGAGGAAATTAGATAGGAAAGGAAAGGGAAGGGAAAGAAAGTGGAGAGAGGAGAAGAGAGTAAAGAATGGAGGGCAAGGAAAGGAAATGAGGAGAGGAAAGGCAGAAGGGGGAAGGACAGAGGAAATGATGGTAAAGGAAGGAGGAGGGGAGGATGTGAAGAACATTAGAGGTGGCAGATTGATCCAGAGGAGAGGAGAGATCAGAGTGAAGGCAGGAAATTCAGCACCTATCTAACATGCTGCTATAGGTGTTGCCACACAGGACCTGATTCTTACTCTGTGGTGTTATATAAGCGCACACACGACAGACCTCCAGGATACAAGGTCACACGTCCCCATGATGCTTTATGTTTTACACAGCTCTGTTCTGATGAGCACATCGTGTGTGTTAATGGGTGATATGTTTAAGCCTACATGTGTTATATGAGTTAACTCATTTTCCGCCATCCTGTTATGTTTTATAAGACCGCACAAATCAATGGCGATGTATATACCGTGCAAACATACGGCTTTACCGTCGTGTTGCATCATACCTTTTTATCATAGACATCCTGCCAGTCAACGCCGGAGAAGAAACTGTGTCTCATTATTTCTTTAGCGTCGTCTGGTCCTCCACCAAGCCTAGAGGACACGAGAGGAATGTTATAAAACAAAAATAAGATCAGTCGAAGCAACATTTGATTTGAACCGACAAACTAAACAGGAACTAATCACAAGTCATCAGAAGTGACGAGGACATGTTTATTATTTTCTTTAGCAAAAATAACTTTAAAGAGAGAAAAACTCTGCTACATCTGTTCATATCTCTACATTCACACTCAGCCACACACACACACCGTTTGTTGGGGTCTTTGATGAGCAGGCCTGACAGCAGGGACTTGGCGTCGGACGACAGGGTGCGCGGGAACTTGATGTCCTCCATGAGGATGAGCTCGAACAGCTTCTCATGATCCTGGTTGTAGAAGGGCAGTCGGCCGCACATCATCTCGTACGTCACCACGCCCAAACCCCACCAGTCCACCGCACGACCGTAGTCGTTGTCCTCCAGCACCTGGGGAGAGTCAAAAGAGACGGATACGCATGTACTTCTTTAAATGGGACCATTTGTTTTATTGGACATCTGCTTCGACTCTGCATCTCTGCATTTATTTTATTGGATGACACAGACTGCCCAGGGTACTCGCGCAAGAGACAGATGAGCGAGGAGAGACAGCAAAGGAGAGTCAATATGCCATTTTGCTGAAGGGGAAAATAAAAAAACTAACATTTGCCTGAGAAGAACAGAAGTGGCTGCACAGATAACAAGAGCTGAGGTGTAGACGGTGAGCCCCCTGTCCCAATACACAGACATACAGAGGCAAACATCATGGGATGGCAGGTCTTCAGAGGCCCCTGTTACAGTAAGGGAGTCAGTGTGCTGGCGTGGCCCACCAGATGCCCCCTCTGGTCCCTGCCAGCTCTCCCTGGCACACTGATCCTTCTCCTGGCAGGGACAGAGAGGAACGTCCCTGGATGGAAAAGGCAGGAACAGCCCGCAACATGGGTCAGGGCCAGTCCGACCCCCAAGCTTGCTAGCACAGGTACCGTACCTCGAGCTGCGGTGTTGGTGTGTGATGAGGAAAGAGGTCCTGTGAAAGCTCCTGTATCAAAGTCCTGTGTCTGGGCTGCCTTCCTACTCTCATTCCCTGCCTGCTCTCCTTTAGCGCTGTCCTCTCCATCCTGTCTTATCCTGCCTCCTCCGTCCTCTAATCATGTCTTCCCTCGCCCGTTTCCTTCTCTTTCATCCTCTCGCATGCCCGTTCGCTCACCTCTGGAAGAGCGAGGAAGAGGAGAAGGGAGGCAGAGGCAGGAAGAGAGGTATTTCAGGTGCTGTCGAGGCCCTTATTAACATAATAAGCTTATTAACATGATGAGTGTGTATCCATGCATGTGTGTGTGTGTGACTGACAGACAGACAGGGCTGGAGAGCAGCCAGAACAGCATATGTTGTACATCTCGCCAATAATAATAACATCTCACTCACTGTTAATAATGGACCAGGCAGGGTGGACGCTGACAGACACAAATACATGACTGCAAACACACTCACACAAAAACATGCTTTTGACATTTAAAAAAATCACATGATGGAAACTAATATAGCAAGTGACATAACATGAAAAGATTTAAATATATATACGGCGCGCTGAACTAATCTCTGCTATTAGCGGCAGCGAGATGGGTGGCAGATGCAGATAGCACAAGTGTCACAAATACATAAATAGCTTAGATTGATTAGAATAGAGACGTGTTTATTAAAACTGCAGACTGACTGTGAAAACACATAACCTACAAACTAAGCAAAGCACAAAAGCAGACTGAAATTTAACCGAATATTTAAGTACTCGTGCTCCACATGTCAGCCTACAGGCACATGAACATTTCATCAGTTGTGTAAAGAGATGAGAAGACAGTTGTTTAAGCTTATAAAAATTTCAGCGTTGGAGTCAAAACTAAATGTTTTATGATGGTGAATATCCAGGAATATGATATGTCTAAATTAATCAGTATGATGCTTCTTCTTATAACTCAGCTTCATTTAATGAAGGCACATAGATGATTAATAATAACTTTGTGGGCACTTAAACAAAAGGTGAATATCTCTCACTTAGGAGCCAGGGAAATCTTACTTAAGTCAGTGCTAAGTATTTAGGGTTATGTTAATACTTCAGATTGAGAATCTTGCATCTTTGAGCCCGCAGTGCTGTGATTTAGAGTTGTGACAGCTTTGGCTTTGAGGTCGACATCAAATATGATGCTAATAAGAATAATATTGTGATTGTTTGAAGTAAGGAAGACAGAAATGTTGTGTTTCCTAAATTCTTTTTATCTGGTATCGCTTTTAAAGTGTGTAATGAGATTAGATATCCCTGCCATCATATTGTCAATCTGATGGTACAGACAGTGTCACAAGTTGTTTGCACACGCTAATATGCTTACTTGTAAATTCAACATGTGCTCAGTTAATGTAGAGAGAAC
>JAPZEB010000003.1:22365361-22405027 GCA_029783705.1 Chaetodon striatus | reverse complement strand
ATTAATTAGTTAGTTGTTTTGTCTATTAAATGTCAGAAAATGGTGTAAAATGTTGATCAGTGTTTCCAAAAGCCCAAGATGACGTCTTAATATATCTTGTTTTGTCCAAAACCCATAGATATTCAGTTAACTGTCAAAAATGAGGAAACAGACCAGAAAACATTCACATTTAAGAAGCTGAAATCAGAGAATTTTGACTTTTTTTTCTCCTTAAAGAATACTTGAACTGATAAATCGATGATCAAATTAGTCTGTGATTAAGGATCCAGTGTAAAATATTTTTAATAAAATATAATTAGTGTATTTCCATCAGTTTCTAATCATCTGAAAATAAGAATCATTGTGTTTCTTTTACTGTAAAATGAGTTGTTTACATCTACATGTGGAGCTGATCATCTTCTACAGAGTTTGGCATATTGCTTCTACGGTAGCCCAGAACGAACAAATTCGCACTTTCGCGTTTTTGCATCAGCCACTGTAGTTCTCCTACATGCTTGGCACGGAGGAGAGCATTCACTTGGTTGGAATCTGCATCCTCAGTCGCAAGATGCCACAAAATCCTACACACTAGACCTTTAATTTAATAGTTAACTAACTAATCAAGGATTAACACCCTGCAGCTCTAGTAAGTAATCAGTCTCACATTAGTTTAAACGCATTCATTCAGCAATTGTGTCCTCTAATGCCACCAATGATATACTGAAAGTAATGTTGATTCTGTACGATGTCTCATTTTGTTTTGTGAATTACTAATACTTAGATGATGGACTAACGCTACATAACTTATCTGACCTGCCAGTATATGAATGTACCTGTATGATGCATGGCACTGCCATAATGTACCAGATATATACTGTAGTCATCAGTGACAGTGATGTGAATTGTTTCTTTCATGTAATGCTCATATTTAATCCAAAATAAAAAGGAACAAAAGCGTCGAAGTATTGAATCTCAGTTGTTTGAAATTGGGCTACACAGTGTACAGGTGGGTAAAGTGGTGGTGATCATAAATTACTTAAAAGGCTCAGTTCACCTCAAAATTTAGATTGTTTTGGTTTGAGTTGCTGAGTGTCTGAGATGTCAGCTGCAGAGATGTCTGCCTTCTCTCTAATATAATGAAACTGGATGGTACTCGGCTTGCAATGTCTCTTTTCTGAAATCATGACCCAGTAACTCAAGATAATCCAGACCTTGTTGTGAGCAGTTTCATGGAGGAACTATTTTCTTTCTACCAAACTACACCTGCCAACTGTATCACTGCGCAGAAGGAACAAGCATCTACTGATGGACAACAGGCTCGTGCTCGTGACAGCGGCAGATTTAAACATTAATGATGTCTTCCTCAGCTGAGCTGTAATGTTAGCTACCTCAGTGGTGCTAGATGAGCTAGCATCCCATGCACGCTTCCCTCGACATGGTGATACAGTTGGTGGGTGTAGAAAATAGTTCCTGACAGAAACTGCTCACAACAAGGTCTGTGAATTATCTTGAGTAAGCGGGTCATGATTTCTGGAAAGAGACATTGGTGTTGAATTTTTTTTAATTTTCCCCTTTTTTTGGCGTTTAAGGATCCGTACACATGCTGTGTTTTTTGCTCCCTTAAATTCAATGTTTTCAATGTAGACGCACGACAGGTGCACTTAAACGCCAGAGCGACGTCATAGCGGTGCACATGTGTTGTAGAGCGCCTATTTTACGGGGAGCAACAGCCTTGAGATTAATAGAGTTCAACTTCTGGAAGGCAGCAGTGCGCACCGTATGTCATGTGACGAGGAGCAACCAATCACAGTTGGCAGATATCATTCCCTTCTTCCATATATATCAGTCTGTTGTAAACACAGATGAGAAGTTAGTTATTATAGTGCAGGGCTACAAAGAGCTTTACATCAGTCCGATGGACAATATTTTTGGCCTAATACGCACTTACAAAACAACGCCTGGAAGAAGATCAGCTCTGCACTCAGAATTTCTGGTAAGTAGGCTGTGATACGGTGCTGGTTATGGTCACTTAGCAACCTCAGACGCAACCTGCCTCCACGCAATTGAATGTTGGCACAGAGTAGGCACAAGAGTAGCGCCCAGCGCCTGACCTTGCGTTTTCCAGGCGGTTAAAGAGGCGGCATGTCTACGGCCTCTAAAGCACCACAAGCCAAGTGCCATTTAGTTTCATTATACTGGAGAGAAGGAAGACATCTCTATGACAGATATCTCCAACACTCCTCGACTTACATCTAAACAACCTAGATTGATAAATAGGAAAAAACATATTTTGGATTTTGAGGTAAACTGTTCCTTCAAGTCATGAAAGAAACATCATGAAAAGATTGTGGTAGTAGAGATTCGAGGCATGAGCAAACGAGAAACAGATAAAAACTGAGTTAAAAATAAGGATAGAGAGTTATAAATACAGATGTGTTTGTGGATGTGTAGTAGCATATGTACAGTGGTGATACAACAACAATGGATCGAGGTGTCTCTTATCTCTTTTTCTGTAAGATCTTCCCACGTCTACCCTCGAGAGTTCCCCAGCGGACATGAAAGTATCTGGTTAATTATATAGGTGATTGTGCATGAGAAGAAGGCTACCTGGGTGCCTGTGTTGCCTCTGAACATTATATGAACAGGATAGGTTGCTGCAAAGTTTACATCTCTTATGTGATAACCCATGTCTGTCCGGTTGCTGATATGTACGAGTACACTGAATTGAATTTGGAAATAAAATAAAATAATGAGAGAATAAAAAGAAAACAAAAAGTTACCTCCGGTGCGAGGTACTAGGGCGTGCCACAGAAGGTTTTCATAGTAGCAGCGTCTGTGATGCCCTCCTTGCAAAGGCCGAAATCAGTGATCTTGATGTGGCCATCTTTATCCAGCATCAGGTTTTCCAACTGGAAGGGAAACAAAAAACACAGCAATTCACACAGAGCAACTTTCACCATCAGAATCACAACAATTTAGAGGAAATGTGATGCGTTGTGTTTAAGATTTTGAACAATAATTTATTCTTATCATTTGTGACTGAGAATCAACACTATACTTTAATTACCAAAAACACTTTGTTGTAAAGGTTTTACAGGTAAGGAAAACCATATTGTTTACCCCACACAGTGGCAGCACACACACACACACACACACACACTCAGACACACAAACAAGCGGGAGGGAAATAAACTTCAGGCATGTAGTGGAGCCACTCAACCTTTTAATTTTAATGGCTGAAGTGTTTTTCTCGCTCTCTGTCTGCTTTTTCCTCCTTTCTGTTTTCTTGGCTGCTGTGAGCAGGGCTGGGGCCAAGGCTGCCAGGCAGACGCTCAGACAGAGCCATCTACCTCTCTACCTCTGTGGCATCAGCACCCCCTTCATTCCTTTCCTCCCTGCCTCCCTCCCTCCCTCCCTCCGTGCCTGCCTGCCTGCCTGCCTCCGCCTCCCACGCTTCTTTACTGCTTTATGTCTGTGTGAGCTTGTCCCTGTCCCTCTCTTTAATTACCACACATCCTGAGCCACTCCTCTCCTCCTGGATGAAAAAAAAAAAACACAAACAAACTGTGGAACACAAGAGGTGGTGGTGGAGGTGGCGGTGGTGGAGGTGGGGTGCTAAAAAAAGTTTTCCCTCAAATATCTGATCACTCTCATCCATGCCCCCCAACCAGCCTCCGCTCTGTGTTTCTGTTTACCTTGAGGTCCCGGTACACAATCTTGGCTGAATGCAGGTAGTCGAGAGCCGAGACGATCTCGGCGCCGTAGAAGCGCGTGCGCTCCTCTGAGAACACCCGCTCTCTGGACAAATGGAAAAACAGCTGCGGGAGAAGGAGGGAGGAAGAGAGAGGGTGAGAGAGGGAGAGACAGGGCGGGGGGAGGGAGAGAGGGGAGAGACAGCAGGGACGGCACAGCAATAATTACTGATTTATTGGAGGAAATTAGCACAACACAAACTGGCTGCCCGCACCATATTGAGATGATAGATAGCGAAGGGGAGGGTGAGCGGGGGGTGTGTGTGTGAGGGGTGCGCATGGAGAGGGGCTGGGTGGAAGAGGGGGTGGGAGCGTCTCGGAGGAGGGCGGGTGGAGGCGCTCGGCAGCTGGCGCCTCATCTAGCAGCCCCCCTTGCCACACACACACACACAAACACACACACACACACACACACATACACACACTCGCATACCTCTTCCACGTTACCCTCTGGGCTAGGTTGGCACGGTGCTGGCGTGGAGTTCGGCGACGGGGGCCAAATCAAGGGTTTAATCAATACACCAGTCTAGTTAAAGACAGGCCGACCGCCGCCGCGGCCACCGCCGCCAACATCCCCCCACCCTCCCATTTCAACTGCCTCCAGTGCAGCACTCATTAGTGGCCTAACTGGCCTTGCCCCCTGAGCCTCTGTCTTCATTTACTCCATTCTCATATCATCCCTCTCCTTTTTTTGGCAAGAAGCTCACATTCATACTTTAAAGAGTACACAACTCGTTTTTTTTTTTTCCCCCAGGTGGCGTGACCTCCCATTTCTCCTCCGTCTTGTGTTTTTATCGCTCACCTCACATCCCCTTTATGTCTCTCCGTCTTTCTCTCTCCCTAGCCGTCAGTTGTCAAGTTGTCACTGTCACACGGCTACACATGTGGCACCAAAATGACACCAGCCTGCTGCGTCGCACCAGTCAAGTCGTACAAATTACCCATGAGGCCAAGGGGCGCACATCTCCCCATTAATTGTTCAGGGAGGTTTGCATATGGCCGCTGGAGTGATGCTCACAGACCACCTTGCTCAAATGGTGTCCGTGTGTAATGTGTGTGTATGTGTGTGTGTGTGGCAGGGGGGGGTGCGGCGAGAGGGGGTAACACGACAGGTGGGCCTTCATCAGTGTACTGGCAGCTGTGACTGTGGCAGGTTTGTAATGGGTTGTGTGTGTGTGCCTGTTTGTGAGGCATGTGTGGTCACAATTTGTCCGTTGAGGTAAAAATTTGCTGTGTGTGTTTGTCTAAGTGTGTGTGTGTTTGCTGGTGTTTTCTGAGTGTGTGTGTGTGTGTGTTTGCTGAGGCCTGGCGCTGGCTGAACTGCCTAACTAACTGGGAGGGGAGCAGGTGACAGTTACACTGAGGGAATGAACCAAGATTGCAAAAACGGCCCGATTAAAAATCTGAGAAATGGAAAAGTGGGGGAATCCAAACTCATTTCGTCTGTCATTCTGGCTATATCTGCCCCATAGGTGTGTTCATAAATAGACACGAGCAGGAGAGGGATGGAACGGAAAAGAGAGATGAGAAGGCAAAGCGAGAGGCCAGTTGGTTGGCAAATTAACTGTGTTAGAAAGCAATCGAACAGTCAAACTTTCGCCACTTCTTGAGTGTTTGCACGTCTTAACATTCCTTTGCTGCACTGCTGTCGCAAACTCACACATCTCCAACAATTACACAATATTTCCCCGTGTTAAAACTGTGTATTTATCTGTGAGAGACATTTATAAACCCAGACAAATGTTTAGGAAAACCTGTTTGAAATGATATCCTAAAACACTCATTTACACTTTGAAGACAGTCTATTTTAGTTTGTCTAACGCTGGCATCTGCAGCAGCGGAAAGTGACACATTATTATTTGAAACACTTGTAATAACCCTGATATATAATTATTATTTACGACAAATATTTACTCATAAACATGAAGACAAAAGAGCCAAGACATGTCTCTTTTTAAATACTGTAAATATGTAGCCAATTCTCTGTTGTCTGAGTTGCAACAAAGCTTTGAGCTCACAGTGGAGTAGGTGGAGTGTTTAATAGCTGTCAGTTGGTGTGGTGGAGCTGTGGTTTAACTGGCTGTATAAAGCAGTAACACAAAGATAGGTAACCACACACAGCAAAACCAACATGAAAAGTCTGTGCGTCTTACCTCTCCTCCATTCACATACTCCATGACGAAACAGAGGCGGTCTTTAGTCTGGAATGAATACTTCAATGACTGAAACGAAAACCACACAACACACATAAAAACAATTTATACAACTGGAAGGATTCATGTGTGTGTCACAAACATAACAACATTTAATGGAAATTTTCCTTCACTCTATATTCCAAGTTTATTGTGTCTGCTGTTTTTTTGTGTGTGTTTTTGTAACTTTGTTACGTGAGTGTGAGTCGTTTATACCTACATACGAACAGAGTCAGCAATGCACGGGAGAAGTTTCACTTTTGCAACTTCACCACTAGATGCTACTAAATCCTATATACTGAACCTTTAAAGATGTACTATGGATGATTTTCCTAAAAAGAAAAAATGTATAGACTACAAAAATAATCCCTCTTCATTATCATTATATTACGGAATGGGCTGAGAGAAAACAATTATTCCACATTTAATTTCATTTCATTTAATTTCATTAAAATATACAGCAAAGGAATTAAAAGTAACAGTGTGTGTAACAGTTAAAATTGGCCTGGCCTGACTCAGCAGGCTCCTGTTATGCAACAAAGACACATTACAATGCAGAATAAAAAAAGAAACAATCAATGCAGGCAAAACAACAACACGTAGGCAGCTACATAGACAATGCAGAGTGGCGGACTGAAGTGGAGTAGGTAAAATAGGATTTGGGATTCAAATCAGTGGTTACAGGTCTGTCCTTCCATTAGATGGAGTTTATAAGTGTATTTGAAATGTGTAGTAAAGGGTCACTGCTCTAATGTAGTGTGTGACAAAATGATCTCTGACCATAACTGTTTTTAAGGTGGTACAAGAATAAAAGCTTGCAAAATTGATCTAGTGATGTGTTGTGACATCACGTGAAAGGCTATCAAAAACAGTGTACACAAAGAAAAACTCACACTTAATTTTGACCTGTCAGAGATCTAAGTATGATCGTAACGCTGTCTTCATTTAACTTGTGCGGCGTGGAGTAAGTGTGCAGGTGTTACTTTTTTCCCCATGTATTACCGGACGAGCCTACAGGGCCCAGGCCCAGGGGCCAAAGGGCTCAAAGGGCCTCTAAAGCAATGTCTCTGTGTTAAGCTGCTATTAATAACTTTGCATTTCTTGTCAAAGAGCTGAGTCATTCATGTCTATAACAGAGCCCTCCCACATAAAGTCCTAAAAACAGAAAAACTGCAGGAATAGCCTGAGCATTTAATTTGAAGATGTCATGAGAAAATAAACCATCATGATACATTTCAAATGGGGAGGGGGCTTTGAGGCATCTGGGCCCAGGGGTCCATAGTGTCATAATCCACCTATGCTCTCAATCATCACTTATGACTCACTGCAAATGTGTGGCGGTATATTTATCTGCAGAGACTCTGCCCTCTGCCTTGGTAGCAACCGGGTGCCAGACCATAAGCAACACACATCCAAAAGGGAGCTACAAAAATCACGGAAAAAAAAAAAAAAGAAAACGCAAAAATAGCTAGAGGTAACAGACAACAACAGACAAAGCTTGTTCCAAAACAAGAATGAGTCTGGAGTTGGCTTTCACTCTCACTGGCAAGCACTGAAGGAGAGGATGAGGATGGAGAGCGATGTGGAGTTGGCCTGTTTTTCGGTTGGACAGGTAGGTGCCAGCGGTTAGCTTAGTTAGCTTGCTAAAGTATCGGCTTTTCTAATACAACTAATGTTGTTTGCAGTGTTCGTACAAGCAGTGTAGGGTGGGGGCAAGTTTAAATGTTGTGTTTTCAAACAGTGACTGACAATTCCTGCATAATACACCTTATTATGTATATTGGGCTTACATTATTCTACAGTGCTATGGGAAAAGTAGTTTGTTATCAATCAAGTTCCAAGTACCATGATGCATTTACCGACACAATATCTTTCTCTTTTATGACTGTCCAGAAGGACGACTTGAATAGCATCAAATATCGTCTTTTGATTTTGCCAAATAATACATTATGTAGTTTGCCAAATAATAGATACTGTACCCTCTACTTGCACTCCCTATAAAGAGCACAGTGAAGTGAACGAGGGAGTGATTTTGTACGCAGCGAGAAGCCTGGTCCCATTCGAGCTAAAGCAGCAGGAGCGGCAAAACGTGATCATTCATAGCTTCAAACTGTTTCTGCCTGCATTTACTTATTCAAAGCAAATAGGTGTGTGTTTTCTTTCGGGGGAGAAAGATGCTAAACAAAAGAACAGTTGGTCTGAGTCTTTGTGGCTGCAGGTGTGACAGGAGTAAACTCAGATGTGAACTGTAATTGCTCGCATGAGTGTGTGTGTGTGTGTGTGTGTGTGTGTGTGTGTGTGTGAACGCTCGTAAATACAGTACGTGTGTGCGTTTCCAGGGAGCGTGATAGAAATGAGCAGCGGCTTACGTGCGTTTGTGTACATCAAAGACAGAGTGTAAAGCTAACAGATGCGGTCGTTAATGTACAACAATTTGGTGTCTAACTCATAATTAGCCCCGAGAGACTTGGGTATGTATAGGATCAATATGCTGTCTGCGTATGCGACATGCACTCTTACAGATGTCTGTACATTTGCATATGCACATATGTCTGAATCCAAACCGTTTGTGCGTATGAGGTACTTACGGTGAGAAAGGGGTGTCTGGTGTTTTTCAGTACTCTGCTCTCTGTGAGCGTGTGAGCCACTTCATCCTGCACAGGTACGGTAAACACATTTTCAATCAAACAAATAAATAAGAAAGCGGCTGAAGAGCACTTCATGAAATGCATTAAAATCATCAGATACTGACATCTGACGTGGTGCTCGAAATGAAAAAGTGGTCAGAGTAAAAAGGCTTTAGTGTCACGAACTTCAGTTTAATGTTGTCCATTTAAAACACAGTAAAAAAAAAAAAAAGGTAAGTAAAAGTTTATCAATAGATAAACAGTTTCAGCCAGACTTACCTTGGCTATGATGACTTCTTTTTTAAGGATTTTCATGGCGTAATACTTCCCACTGGCCTTTTCTCGGACAAGGATCACTTTACCGAAGGTTCCCTTTCCCAGCAGCTTCAGGTAGTCAAAGTCGCTCATTGTCTTGAGGGAGGGAAACACAGGATGTCAGCAAACTATATACGCTTCAAGCTGAACAGTTGATGTTATTGTCTTTGGAAGTTTTGATGTCTTAGTAGCAGCGTAGGGCTGTGTACCGTTTAAAATGTTTAAACACTATTACCAATACAATACCTGAGTTTCAGTTCCGATACATTTATTGATACCTTGCTTCAAAGGAGGAGTCTGCAATTTTGGAGAAAGATTGTTCATATTGACCCAAACAAATACACTCTTCCTGTCAGTGCCCCTTCAGAAGCTCCTGTGTATCTCCATGTTACATACATGTCATTACTATCATGGTGTCTCATGCTATCTCCCTTCCTAGTGTGTGAGGACATGGAGGAGGAAGAGTAGCAGGCAGAGTTTGGGTAGTTTGGTCCGAACTGCTCTATTTGTTTCCCATGTACACAGTCAGGGCTGTGTATGAACACCGGATTTCTTTTCAGCACACACACAGCGGACAGCTAGCCGACTGTGAGGAGATATTCACTGATTTGGACAAAAAGTGTGAAGAAAAAACAGGGAGTGCTGCACTGGGTCAAGAAACTTGGTGTTGGTGATGATAAAAAGAAGCCAAACTACTCAAATGTTAAATGTTCTCTAAACACCAGCAGCCAAGAACTTTGCTCGAATAAAATACAGCCTAAGATTCGCAAAATTTTGAGTGAAATCAGGAACTATCTGATCAAATCAACAAGATTACTAATCTGACCAGACATCTGAGGCCAACCTTCTGTACTTTTTGATACTTGGTGCTACGGACACATTTTGTTCTGTACCAAAAAAGTATGAAGCTTGGATACCTCCCCAACAGCGACACAGCCTGAGCTTGGCTATCTTTGTTTAGTTCTTTGCTCCGTCCAACTATTTGTCCAATAACAACATATTATTGATGTGTTTTGATCAGAATGTTATGAAATGTATTGTTGTTAATGGTCCCTGTTGAATGACACCTGACAATCTTAGGTTGCTTCCAGACCTAGAGTTATCTTGCTTTGGTCTGAATCAGGAACTAATTACATTACAAAGTTGCATAATTGCCTAGAGTTGGTTCGTGTTCTCTCTCGTTTGTAACCGGACCAAGACCAACTCTTCAAGAAGGTCTTGGTTTGGTTGTTTTGGTGCACAGCCAAGTGCGATAGCTGTGTTCACATCTGCCCAAACGAACTGCACTTAGGTGGCAAATGAACTTGAGTTTGACTGAACTGAATTAAACAGGGCAGGTGTGAGAGCAGCCTTAGTGACCCTCTGATATTTTGTCCAGTGCCACTGTCAAAACAACTTCTCCTGGACCAGCCGTTTGGTTTATGACAAAATAAATACTGAAAAATTGATTTTACTGACCTTTATCGTGCAGAGTGTAATTAACAGTGGAGCCTGTGGGGGTCTGTACTTTAGTCAGTTTGGTTTTGATGTGTCAAGCATAAGGTTTAGCCACGTGAAGCCTTTGCCTCTGATACCAACTACATTTCAATTATTTTGCATGCTTTTACTTTAATTTAAACCGATTTACACCCTTGTTGTTACAGGGTCCATTTAGAGGACTATTTCTGAAATTGCGAGTTGTCAAAGGTAATAACCCATTACATGACAATGAACAGCAATAATACAGCTGCAATAATTTGAGCACAGAATGTGGGATTGTGAGTTTGTCTGTGTGTATCTGTTTCTGTGTGTTACCTTGCGTTTGTGGTGAGTGGTGGAAATGTCCATCTCCTCCTCGACCATGTTGTCGATGTTGGAGGTGGGGCTGCACTGGATCCTTTCCTCCTCTTGTCTCTGCAGCTTGTCAGCCACCGTCTGGATGGCCTCTGTCCACTCATCTCTGAGTTTACGTATAACAACATATACAAGAGAAAGTTTAAGAACACCTTCTGTATCCCATCCTCTGTTCTGACACACGTTACTGTTCAATTAGATGAAAACATTATCCATTATCTCCATTCATGAAATCCAGTGTTCTTCCATGTTTGGAAGGTCCAGTTTAAAGCTGTCAAATTAGTAATTTGACAGAAAACAAATCTGCAACCATTTTTAATAATTATTTTAACATTTTTTTGAGAGAAAGGAACAGACGCTTGCTGTTTTTAGCTCCTCAAATATGTGGAGTGTTGGATTGGTTGCCAATAAAACAAACAATCTGAATTCATCACTGGGTTTAGGGAAACTAACAGGCATTGATCAAGAAAATGATCAGATTAATCAGTAAATGAAGTTATCATTATGTGCTGCCCTAGTCACATTGTTTGCCTTAAACCTGAATTATCATGATAATCATCATCCATGAAAAATGATGCAGTCTCGGCAAAAATTGAACGTTCAAAGGTTAGAGCCGCAAGTATCAAATGATATCAGATAGCATGATATTTTCAAGTGTTGCTGTTATTGCTGCTATAGACCCTTTTACTGTTGGTAAACAGTATGACGATTTTTTGGTGGGCGTGGCTTAGCTGGAGGCAAAACAATTCTCCACAGACATGAGGTAGCACTGGCTAGCAAGTTCTGTTGGCTTGTTTTGGACAATGGAGGAAGATGATATGAGTGGTGCATTCAGAAATTTTAATTCTGAGTGCCAGAGTACACTTTGTAAATTCGGAGCGTTATCTGAATGTACTGTTCAGTTATCCAGAGCACCATGCTCTTGAAGTGGCAGAGCGCACCTCCATCCAGTCCTTTGGTCTTATCACATTTAACCATAGATGTCTTTGATTTTGTTGACGGACAGTGGCAGCTGGTGTGCAATAAAGTTTGTTTTGAGCCATGACTCCTTCTATTCTGGCTCCCAATAACACAACAAGACGACATCTTAAGACTCCTATGTAGCCTACAGCTCTGTGGTGGAGAGTCGTGTTTCGCCTCCAGCTATTAAAAAAAAGGCATTGAGACGTCGGCCCTGAAAGGGGTCTCTGTTTAGCCTACAAATTTTGAGAACTGGCTCATAAAAACCTTCAACAGAAAAATTTGTCACTGTAAATATTCTCAGAGAAATTACAGCACATCTTAACCACAGTCTGACATGACCAAACCTGTGAAGTGTGGGGGTGGTGACCTTCCATGAAAAGCAATCACTGTGGTTTAAAACTCTTTGGTAACCACTGTACCAGGGCCACTTGCCAGCATTTGTCTTGTCTCTCTCATTGTGCTACTTCACAAAGCGTTGCGAGCATCGTCTGTGTTAGTCTGGACCAGGTCATAATCCTATTTTTTATCCCACCAATTGCTCTGACATAAAATAAAAGGTATTGATCCAAAAGCCACCACCTCATTGCTTCACCACTAAAATTAAACAGACAAAAAGAATAAAACTAACCTAATTGTTTTCACGGGCTGCTCCGTCAGTGTTTTCAAATCTGCAAGGAAAGCAGTGACTTCAGAAGAAGAGACCATCATCTTTATGTCTGTAATTCCTTTAACCTGCATGGCTCATTTGGGAAACATATTGCCCATAGTGATGAGATTAAAGGCATAAATCGAAGATTGGTGTTATCGAAGTTGAGTTTTACCTTTATATGACCACTTATTTTCTGCATGAGACAAGAAAGTCTTAAAAGTTTATAGACTGAGGATGTCATGCATTGCAACATTTCAGTTAATGTTTCAAATGCACAAATTATATTGGAGATAATAACAGTTTTGTCACATAAAGGGAATCCATGTCTGGGTTATTGAAGGAGAGTGAATTCTGCCACATAACTGAAATAATCAAGACAGGTGGGATGCTGCCGAGCTTTTTGTCAGCTGGTAATAGCATTTAAAGTAGTCCACCACAACTTGGTTTTACCCAGGCTGGGATTTCCGGTGGTAGTACTTATGGCTTGGTCATTCGTTCCAGGATTCGTTGGGCCTATTTTCTAGTAGTTAAGCCAGTAAGCGTTGTTGATGGCTCCCATTGGTCGAGGCATCTGCACAGTGGGAGCAGAACTGGTAGGATACAGCATGAAACTCCCATGTGGGGCTGAAAAGACTCCCCTGAATCCCTGGTGATCTATTCCAAAGAAACAGCTTCGGAGGCTGGCCTGGAGACTGCGGTCCCTTGGATAGTCTCCAGTTTTATCCACTGTCTGTAATGGTGGTACCGTGCAGCCACTTGAGGTTTCTGCTGAAAGGGAGTCGCTTGCGTGATGGTTTCTCCTTGTGATCAAAAGTTGGATCCCTGTCAACAGTGTGAGCCTCAAGGGAAGTGGAACGGCTCGCCTCTCCATCGGCCGTCTCTGTAAGCGAATCTGCCTCTAGAGAACAAATTTCTGGTCCACAGGGGCTTCAGAGTACTTGAAACTTGGATTTTATATTTTAAAAAAAGACTGCCTGAAAATGGAGGATGTCTCCATAGCTCATGTTGTAATGTCGAATACTGCCTGTTTGGAAGACATGACAAATTAACCAGGGTTGTACCTAAACTAAATTAAAGGCACAATGTGTAGAATTTAGAGTCATCTATTAGCAGAAATGTAATATGACATTAATAACTATGTTTTCCTTAGTTTATAATCACCTGAAAATGGATGCAGCGATATGGATTTTTCCAGCTGTTATCGATAACTAATAATACCCTGCTCTTTATGGCCGATAACCGATATGATAACTGATAATTTCACATTTTTGTTTTTTAAAAAGAAGTGTATAACCTGTAGTTTATGTACAACTGAGGGTAAGAAAGGCTAAGATGTTAGTAAGAAAATACGGCTGATCAGATATTCCATAGCTCTGACCGAACCATATCAACCTGACATCACTGTTGTTAACACAACAAAAACAAAAAAAAGTTCTGACTCTTCCATACCTGCCAAAAATAGGCTGGAGTCTTGTCAAATGGCCTACCGTCAATGCTCCTGCCCCCATATAACCCTACCCTCCAGATGAATATAATAGATACAAGGATGTAAAAGTGAAATGACTTTTAATCAGTATTAAATCTATAGTTAATGGTAAGAGAGGGGGAAACAATGAAGGCCAGTGTTACTGTGTAATTCTCTGGTGTATCAGTAAAGTGTATAAACTACAGAGTGGAGTCTCTACTAACAGAGACAAACACAGACAGCTGACTCATATGAACATCGGCAGGTCCGCGTCACATCTGGTGTATGAAGTGTTTATAATGTCACGCTGCATTTTTATTAACACACCCAGGAGCCGTCTCGCTGTCCCACCATAGATCAGCCTACAACTACCAAGTAGAAAAGTGATGAGCTGTTGATTCACCTCACACATTAACACTCAACTCAGACAAACAAGCGGCTGTGTCTTACACACACAGAGAAAGAGACATGCTCCAGACTGGGACGCTAGGTAACGATACAAATAATCGCAACAGTAGCATCACATGGCTAGCGGTATTAATAAGTTTAACACCAGAGTCGAGCCTTTTAAAAGCTTATTGTTGGATGTTAGCCTCTGCTGCTAATGAGCTCGTGCTAACACTCTGGAGACGGTCCTTCAGCGCTGTGTCTAACCTGTGTTGAAGATCAGACCATCTGCACAGTCCTTTTGTCTTCCTCTGGATCTGTGATAGACGTCTACACCGCGATATGTTTGATCCTCTAGACAGCGTGCTGTGGTTGTTGCTGTTCTTCTTCTCTGTGTTTATTGACGGCTTGCAAACCAAGTTTAAAGGTACATGCACCGCCACCCACTGTGTCAGGTGAGTAGATGCTGCCCTTGTTACGTCAATGAAAGCAGCCTGGCTTCATTGCTATTTATCGGCTATAATGTTAATTATCGGAATACTATAATATAATAATTATATAAATAAATTAAATGTAAACTATAATAATTATAAAACTGTCCCATTATCAGCTGGTAATTTATCGCTCCGATATATACCATGCATCTCTAGACATGATGCATAAACACTGATTGTTATACAAGTTGGGTATGTCTGGTGCATCTGGTTTCACCCTCTCACTTCCTACCTTGGATGCCACCATTTTCAGACATCAGCTGCTTCATTTATGCTTCACCACCACACGCTCATTCACAGCACAGGTGTACATGGTGCTAATTTGTTTTTCCTAGTATGGTGAAAACATGATTTGCTAATACTTGTTGTTGTTGTTGGTTGGGTTGGTTAGGTTTAGGTATGAGGACTGAGATTGGTTAGAGCAGTGGTTCCCAACCGGTCTAGCCACAGGGTTCAATTTCTCCTTAGTCATTAGTTTAAGGTCCACACAGTTGACTGTATTCAGCAACAGACTTGGTGTGGACATGACGCTGAGCTAGTTTGCTGTCTCTGCCAAGTAGCTGTCCATTAGTCACTCACTCTACAGCAGGAAACAGCACTACACAATAAAAGTGCTGAGCCAGAATTTCATTGTTCTCAAAAATGAAGTATGTTTTCTCCAAACTTGACACATTTGCGAGTCACTTGCGGTCCATTCAGAATGGACCCATGACCCACTTTTGGACAGTGACCCTTCCAGTAGGGAGGGTCGTGAATTTGTGTACTGGGGTCTATAACAAACTTGACACTTTTTGGGACTCTGCAGATACACTCATGCAAACACCATTTGCTGCCCCAGCTCCCTCTGCCGCCCCAGCCTCCTCTTTATGTAGGCTAAGCTTTTGGTATTGCTGATTTAACAAGACTTAACGTTCATGTGTGTGTTTGTTAAGAGCGGATTAGTTCTCCCAGGAAAATCTGTGCTGCTTGCTGCTTTGATTCTGAAAGGTTTCACTGAAAGTTCCAACCATTTCCTTGATGCAAGTGCCACTGAGTAAATTTCTTTTGTCCACTTTAAAGCCTTAAAGGGGCGGTGTGAAGGATTTAGCGGCATCTAGCAGTGAGATTGCAGATCATTTACTTGTGTTACCTTCAGGTAACACAAGAGGCCTACTCCAGAGGTGGTGGCACAAACCAGTGGGTGACATGACAGTGGCTATGAATGTGGACTGTTTGTGCCACCAGTCCCAAGATGTCAGCTCTGTCAGCACTGAAGGAAGTACCTCACGGAAACAGAGACAATTTTATACACAGAACAGGTGTTCTCTCATGCATCTGCAGCCATAGTGTCTTTATAGATTAATGAATAATAAAACACCTGGGGAAAGAGGACCCGGGAGATGATATGAGAGAGATAGAGGGTGAAATGAGAAGAATTTAGGTTCACTAAGTTTATTATGAACGGTGTCCTTTTAGTGCCAAACACAGGCTATTTCTACAACTCCTTCACATGCCTCTTCTAGTTCCTTAAAGCACATACTTTTCTTTATCTTTTGTCTATCTCTCTATCTGTTTCTCATTTTCCTACCTGCTCATGTTCATGATGTCGACAGAAATGCACCCTCAGACTATAATAAATGCCAGTTTCAAGTTTAAATAGAGATATTTCATAGACACTTGTCTCCAGAAGGTGCACTTTCCTCTTAATATGAAAAAAAAAAACCTGCTCAGCACTCCATCCTTAATTGAAAAGCTCTTTGCCTGAAATGATTTCTGCAAATTTCATGAATTATTGAAACGAATGAAGAGATGGAGGTAAAGTGGACCAACATGTCGGATCTTTGATACCAGAAAGAAAGAAAGAGAAGAAGAAGAAAAAAAAAACACTTTGCAGCTGCTCGGATCTGAATGCATTCCTTTTTCTCACTGTCAAGAAGTGGCAAAATACATTTAATTAATTAGATGTTTTTGTGCCCGACTACTCTCAGGTTTTCATTAAGCTGCGAGCCAAATGCCTGAGACAAATGGACAACATTTCCAGCTGAAACCAATCCAACCTCCCTGTCTCTTAAGACCAGAAAAAAAAGTTTCAGTGTGGTGATAATGCTCATAAAAGGTATTGATTCCACGGAAGCATCAAAGACCCATATTTCACGTAATTGTTTCTGTATCCTCTTTATTCAGTTTTCTCTCTGGAAGGTGCACTTTGCTCTGTTGGGTTCCTATAACTCTCAGTCGGAGACACTGACTGCACTGCCTCTTTGATGTCAGTGCATAGTGTGAATTCTATAGACTTGCAAAGTGGGAGGAGGTGTTTCCAGTGGTCACTGTCCTGGTCTCGTACATCTTCTGCATAGACGGTGTTAGGTGATTGGTAGTTAGAGCATTGTCAAGACTTGGATAGGCATGAAAACTAAACCTGTTGAATTATGAATATGAAAGAAATTCTCATTCTTCGAAAGTTACACTTTGTACATAAAACTAGAAGTACCACCTTGCAGTGTCTGCAATAATTCAGGCGTTGTGCCGGGATGTCGTGGTGAAGGGGAGCTGAGCTGGAAGGCAAAGCTTTCGATTTACTGGTCCATCTAGGTCCCAACCCTTACCTATGGTCAGAAGATTTGGGCAGTGACCAAAAGAATGAGGTTGCGGATACAAGTGGCTGAAATGACTGTCTTCAGAAGGGTAAGATAGGGTAAGGAGCTCGGACATTTGGAGGGAGCTCGGAGAAGAGCCGCTGCTACTTTGCGTTGAAAGGGGTCAGTTGAGGTCGTTCAGGCATCCGATCAGGATGGCCCCGGGGCAGACCCAGAACACGCTGGAGGGATTACATATCTCGTCTGGCCGGGGTCCCTCAGGAGAAACTTTAAAGTATTGCTGGGGAGAGGGATGTCTAGCATGCTTTGCTCAGCCTGCTGCTCCCATCACCACCTTGCAGTTATATACCTCTGCAAACCAGCCAAGTTGGAGTTACAGTTTACATCCATGTCTGTCCAGACTCATATGTACCAATGACAGTTGACAAGGCTTCAAATATGGATTTTTCTGCAAAGAAGCTACGTATTCTAAAACATGGATGCTTCACACACATCTTCCTGCCGGCACCACAGAATATCTACACAATCACCACAGTTTCAAAATAGACACCCAAGATTAGTGTCACCAATTCAGTATCCGACCAAATGTCTCCCCTTCTGTTCCTGAATTATGGTGCTGAGTAATGGCCAGAAAAGTGTTTTTGCAGAATATGATGATGTAACAGTGAAGTTGACCTTTGACCTTCTAAATCATTTTATTCTATCAGACATCTGTGTGAAAATTTGTCATTATAAGTATATACATTTTCTTGAGTTGTTGCCAAAGTCATGTATTGTGAGATCACTGCAGCCTTGACCCTTGACACCTTCAGTCCAAGTGCACGTTTGTGCCAGATAAGATTAAATTCCCTCAATGCAGGATATCACCGTCACAAGAATGAGAGGGACAGTGTGATGATAATAATAACAATAAATCTAATCAGTTTGTCCTTCAGTCCAAGTGGACGCTTGTGCCAAATTAGAGGAAATTCCCTTAAGGCTTTCTTGAGATATCTATTGCGTTCACAAGAATGAAAGGGACAAGGTCACGTTGACCTTGACCTCTGAGCTCTGACCACAAAAATCTAATCAGTTTATTGTTGAGTCCAAGTAAGCGTTTGTGCCACATTTGAAGAAATCCCCTCAAGGTGTTCTTGAGATATCGCTTCATGAGAATGATATAGGCGGTCAGATTGACAACCTGCAAAACATTGTGTTTCCAAATATAAGTATATAGAAGGTACATTTACTTGTTAAACATCTAATCACCACGTTTAAAATAATGCACTGTTGCAAGTTAGCAGAAGCTAAAGGTTAAGGCTTGTAAAAACCGAGTAACACATTCAACAGGTTAAAGTCGGTTTATTGACAAGCCAAGTTAAAATAAGTAAAACTACTGAACACAGGACAAATGTATAGTGTTCAATTTTCCAAGAGACCAATATTTTTGTGTTGAGAAAGGGGTCAGTTGAGGTGGTTCGGGCATCTGATCAGGATGCCTCCCTGGCGCCTCCGGCTGGAGGTGTTCTGGGCACGTCCCACTGGTAGGAGGCCCAGAGCAGACCCAGAACACGCTGGAGGGATTACATATCTCATCTGGCCTGGGAACGCCTTGGGGTCCCTCAGGAGGAGCTGGAAAGCGTTGCTGGGGAGAGGGTTGTCTGGGGTGCTTTGCTCAGCCTGCTGCCCCTGCGACCTAGCCCAGGATAAATGGATGAAAATGGATGGATGGATGTAAACATTGAGGCTACCATTAAAGGTATACTATGCAGGAGTAGTCTGTTACTGCTAGTGAAAGCCAACCCCAGATTTAAGGCCTTTTCACACTGAGTCTGTTTTTTTGTCTGGAATTGTTGCGCACACTAAACATAAATACGACCGCACGTTGTGTTAATCACCTTTGCACACTGAGTCTGAAACTTGTGTCCGTTATAATTATCAGGACAGGTTAGATTTTCTGTGTTTTTTGCATCCGTCAGAGCCTTTAGAGACTTTGGACCAAGAATCAGTGAGGAAAATGTGTGACGACCTCGGTCAAAACAGCAAAACCAGCAGACTGTTCACTCTTGTCTTCAAACCAATGCCTCAAAAGACAATACAGCACTTATTAATTTTGATTGGAGAGAAAACAATCTAAAACATGAGTCAGTCGATGTTGCTGCAACAGAGCATATTAATTTCATTCTAAGCAGGCACAAACAAGCATGAAAGTTATTCTTTCAACGTAATGATCTGAGATGAAACAATTTAAATTCAGGCTCGGCTGGAGCAATTGATGGCACTTAAATTGTCATGGATGGAATTAAAATGATTAGTACTGACCTTTAAGGCAAGATGTAAAAATCACATGTTTCAGTTTCCAACTCCATGTGCAGCTCCACTGTATGACTGACGATGGTTTAGGGCCAGGATCTTTCCTTGTGTGTTCTGATATTGTTTAATTTTAGATGTCTTTGGGGTTTTACGTAAACAAAATCATCAGATTGCAAGAGCAGCTTCATTGGATCCTCGGGGTCACTGGTGGAAAGTTGGTAAGTTTCTAGTACCTGGTAAAAACCAAGTCAATTAAATAAATGCTTTCTTATTTTCTTTGATATTTTTGTTGGTATACAATGATTACTGTAGAGTAACGTGTTGATGTTGCCTCATGTTAAGTCTCTATTTGATCATGTGACAAGACAACATGACACAGCAGCTAGTTTAGGGGCAAAATCTGTCAAGACTGACAAGGCTGAGCAACTCTGTAAGTCCTGTGAGCAGTCATGGTTTCTAAACATAAAAGCGGGAATAAGAAAGGATAAGAGGGAAAACGAGAAAGAGGAAAAAGTAGCAAAGCTCCCTAAATTAGAGGCGTCTTGTCTAGGTGTCACATCATCCACCATATCTGTAGATGACAAAGTCAGCTGATTCACCATGTCTCTGTAGATTATTTGATACTTACAAAACATGCAAATGTCAAATGTCAATCACATAATCTTCCCCAGCCCAGGTATCATGAAACTGTAGATGTTCAAACTTTCATTTTTCTGAGCACTCCTTATCCTTATCCATGGCAGCTTTAAAGCTGAGGTTGAAAGTTCATTCTTGACCTTGGATATTTCTTTTGGTGTCTTGTTTACACATACAGTGTGTCAAATAAATGCAGTGTAAAAGACCCTCTGTGACCTCATCTGCACAGCAAATCCCATCAGGAGCCCTGACTCAAAGGCTGAGGAGACCCTCCAGCTAAGTAAATACACATGGTATGTTAACCCGTTCAGTCTGAAATCCAGAAGGGTGAGCATTTAGGTGTATCAGCCACAGAGAGTTGACAGAGGCTTTATTCAGTGAGTGTGAGGGAGACAGAAAAAAAGAGAGAAATAAAGTCCTTAGCTGCCCTCTCAGTTTGAGATTCAAGAGCAACAATACTGGAGCATGACAGATTACTGCTGTCGGATGAAAGCCGCCTATCTCCCAGAGGAAAGCTTCTTGATGCGACTGAAGGTTGGACAGTAGTCCACCCAAAATCACGTGTTCAAGAGAAGCTACCTCAGCAATCGTACCATGGACACAGACTAACTTTTGATAAGTTTGTGATGAGGATTCATAAGTGTGCTTCCAAATAATTAACCTATCTGTAATTAAACACACTATTCGATACGGTAAAGACAGATTTCAGTGAAATGGATAAACATGATGCAAAGGTCCATCACATGGTTGTGAAGGGAGACAGCACATCAGCTGTACACTGCTCCTGGAGTCACTGTAGAACAGAGATGCTCAACCTGCTTTGCCTGAGGGCCACTTTAACAAAATGACACGAGGTCAGGGGCCAGGCACAGCAGCTTCACACAGGTCAGGTGTAAACAAGGGTGTTTCTGGGATGTGAGGTCACTGGGGACTCAGCCTGGACATCTGTTGGGGGGCTGGAGTATCCTCTGTCTTTAATGAACAAGCTCTCCTTTGGTGCTTTTTTAATGCAGCATCTTATTTTAGAGCTGCCCCCTGAAAGTTGGAGATCCTGATTGTCAGTCTGAGACCCCTCAGTCAACTTTTTTGCTAGTCAATGTGCTGTGCAGTGTGCAGAGTGAGCACAATTGACTTTTACGCTACAGACAAGTGTGGACACGATGCAGTAGCACAGAGGAGACGATTCCACAACAAGGCTCTGAGGTAACAGTGATAACATTATCTTCTCTCCTCTGCTTAGAAGTGGTGAATTTACAGCTCACAAATACTCAATACGACGCAGTCTCTGGCTCTTGATATCTAGTGTCGGCAAAAATGTTGTACATTTCTGATCTGTTGTTAGCACCAGTTTGTTTACAATACTAAGTGACTGCTGCTGTCACACTGAAAGTCCCGCGGGCTAAACATGGAGGCAGAGTTACCTTTTATGCACCAATATCTGGAACAAACTCACAAAAAATTGCAGGTCCTCACCATCTCTCACTTCTTCAAGGTTGAAGATATATCTGTTTGCTGCTGCCTTAAATTAAATCAAATATTTATTCATTTCTTGCACTGCACTGTAATTTTTATTATTCAAATACCTTTATTGATTTTAAGTGCACTCAATATCAATTATAATTTTAAATTAATTTTCAAATCATTTTAAATCATCATTTTATCTTTGCACTTCTGGTCTGCGTTTTTGATTTAATGCTGATTTTTTTAAATAGTTAATCATTTCGTTGTTAATTTTATGTCTTTTTTCTTTTTACTGTTTTAATGTAAATCTGTACCCTTTATTGTGTTTTATATTTTATTGCTTTGTAAAGCACTTTGAATTGCCCTGGTGTATGATGTGCTATACAAATAAAGCTGCCTTGCCTTGAGCCCCACTCAAATTCTAAATCTGAGCGAAGGAGGAAGTCAGGTTATGTCGTATTAAGAGTGACAAAGTTGGGTATGGAGGTGGTCAGGATGGCGGACGATGGAAGAGTCATCAGACACAGGTCTTTGACTAACTAAAGTCAGCGATGAGTGATTACGCACCTCCTGTCGTCACAGTATGTAACATGAGGACACCAGCCATGATTCTTTTCCTTAACCTCACCTAACTGCTACAGGGCACTAATTCATAAAATATCATACGAACCATGTGCTTAACTTTTCTTTAAAATATCACATGAACTGTTGTAAGGTGATACGCTGAACATTTATATTCAGCCTTTAAACGTTTAATGGGGGGTTGAAGTAAAGTGTTAACATGTTGTTAAAACTCCTGTTGGCTGGTGTATGACCTGCTTTGATTTTAACCCCTCAAGATGACCCCATTAATCTAAAATCCATAGATTAACAATTTATCAACATTACAACTTCTCACATGCGAGCTTATTATAGCAGAGGGACCATTTATTACCAACATCTGTAACTGCAGATCTGAAGGCTAATTAATGAGAGAAATTCATGATCATTTATTAATGGCTGATTCACCATTCTGTCTGCAGCTGATGGCCTGAAGCCTTTTTTCAAAGGTAAAATGGTCAAACTGTCCACTGTAAGGGTGGTCAGGATGAAATAAAGGGTCAGCTAATAATACAAAAGAAGCTGTCGGGACAGGATGAATCTGCACCGACCTAATGGAGTTAAGAAAATATGGCAACTTCAAGGTCATCCTTATCAATGGCTTTGTAAAGCAGAATTTATCCATTACTCACAAGGTTTCTTAAGGGCTAAAAATGGTGATTAGCATACATCACATTATTCTAAATGGAATACAGGCAGCACTGACACGGACATTGCCCAAACTGAGCTGACTGTACATTCATTTAGAGCTACACAGGTGCCAAGAAAAGTAACACTTACCAAAAGAGGAGGTTGTTTATCACTCATCACTGTTGCAAAAATGTATTTTCTGATTGAATTTTTCCAAAGTTTCAGACTGCGTTAGAGTTCTCTGAGTGAGTTTTATGGGTCCTTGACTGCAGTGTTGCTTGCAGCCTAAAGTAGAACTAAATTTTCACACCAGAGTACCTACGTAAATGACTCTAAAACTCAGGGGAGCTGCTGCTCTAAACTGAAAGCTGCCACAGTGCTACAGGTGTAATATGCTGATGAAGTGGAGCTGTTTTCTGAAACAGCAGGCACAGGACACACACACATACATACACATACACACAATTATCTTCCTAAAAGGCTGCTATTGTAAACACAGTCCAATAGACCTTTGCAGAAACACAACAGCACTGTTGCTCAAAATGGCTGAAAACAACCCATTTTTACATTTTCCTGACAGGTAATGTCATGGGGACATGTGAAAAATGACTTGTGTCCTCTCCAGGCAATAAACAGACAGCAGTGGTTAAGCATTTTAAGCCAATTAAGGGGAGACAAAAGTCTGACTTTGACACACAAGAGACCTGAGTTTGCATCCCATTTCATACCAATTGTCCATGTTGGTTTCATTGTGACAATTTATCCCTGGTGGTGCCTGTAGTGCTGGTATGTATGGAATACTCAAATAAATGCATAAATATATAATTATACAGTAAAATGTTGAAATAAGTGAGTAAGTAGATAATTATATAAATTAATGTTTTATAAACAGGCCTGCATTATTATATAATAAGTGCTTGAATTAATTGATAAATAAATTATTATGTAATGTAATGCTTAGTTGTCACTGTAAATAAACAAATCACTAATAAAATGAAATATCAATAATTTAGTAATTAAATACTCAAATAAAGGGATAAATATATAATGATACAATAAAATGTTTAAGTAAGTAAGAAAATAGGTAATGATATAAATTAACATTTTATAAATAGCCCTGCATAATTATAACATTAGTCCTTAAATAAATTAATAAATAAATTATCATGTAATTTAATGCTTAATTATCACCATACATGAAAAATTCGCAAATTCAATGAGATATTAAGTGCATAAATATGAAATTGATTTGTATATTTATTTATTCAGTAACATTACTTATTCATTTATTTGATCATTTATTAATATATTTAGTTATTAATATCTCCATAGGTGTGTCTCATCCATTATTTCCATTTCAGTGTCCATTATTCATTAATATTTATCATTTAAAATGTATTGATAAATTACCTATTTTGTCATTTAGGGATATCAATTACTATCCAGTACTGCTGCCTTCCCTGTCTTTATACCAAAGCAAAAACCCACAAATAACATACAGTATACAAACAAATTAATTCACTGGCCAATGAAGCTTTTAATCTCAAATAATCTGTTTATATATTTCATAAATGTAATCCACACATTATCTACACCTGCTTATTCTGCACAGGGTGCTGGAGCTTATCCCTGCTAACACTAAGCAACTGGCAAAACAATTAATGTGTTTCTTTTCCAGTGTGAAAACGTGGATCGCATGAGGTAGCACTAGCTGAAGGACTCTGGCATTACCAAAGCTGTCCTTTAGTTGACTTCTAGCTACTTGTAAAAGGTACTTGTACACAGCTGCGATGGCCTGAACTCAAACATATTCGGGTCCCCGCTGCACAGCTCTGCCCTTCTCTCTGGTTCTAGGTCAGAGTCTTACCATCTCCTGTGTAGCTTTAGTTTCACCTCCTCTTTCAAAGTCTCTTATATGTCTAACAGTGCTGACAAACCTGCTAAAGTCCTCCAAATCAGCCGACAGAATATATTGTCTGTACTTTGTACTTTAAACCGACACATATGTGCTTTCTGATAATTTATGTCATTTCCAAAACTATTACAATTAACTGAGTAATTTTAAGAATTTTAACAAGGTATTTGAATTTGTTTCATGCAAAAAACACATGAGAAACAAATGACTATTATTCTATTTGTCTTCAAACATGTCACTGAGCAGTGTAAGGGGCTGTATTGGTGATGTAATGCCCCTTAGACACATAAACCATGAACCTTCCCGTTACAAAAGTGCTATGTTTGTGGGGTTTTTTGTTCATCTTTGCTGTCTTTGTTTAGCTCTCTGTCCCCTGTGCATGACACATCAGTGCAATATGTAAAGCTACAGAAAACTGGACTGATTTTTTTTATTTTTTTTATTTTACCATCAGTTATGTAAGTTTCTAAAATGTATACCTTTGTTCTCTTTTTGTGAAAAGTCACTTTTGTCAAAATAAATCACACCTTTCAGCTATATGACAACTGGATTACGCTTTGTTATGTGATGAGAACAATGTGTGTTTATTTGCTTCATGTATTATTTATAGCGCATACTTGCTGTTTGCCACAATGATACCTTGGAGAAGCTCCAGGGGACAAGGTGCATGTGTTCTCTATCTGAGTTACATTTATAGTCAAGATTTTACAAATGTATTTGAATGTTTTGAAAATATTTTGAGGCTCTTTAATGCATAAAATCAACAATGTTATGAGAGTAATATAATAAAAGCTATTCAACTCAAGACAGAGCTCATATATCCTGTCCCCAATGCCATAAGTTTAACACAGACTTCTCCCATCTTTGCCACAAGTACAAAACAGAGACAGGTAGTCTCACCCACTGCCTCTGGTCTTGCCAGAAGATACAGACGTTTTGGGATGTTAATACACATATTTTAAACAAAAACAAAAACGCTGTGAGCTATGACCACTGTTTTCAGGAGTCTATCCATCATCCATCCATCCATGCATCCGTCCATCCATCCATCCATTTTCATCCACCTGGGTCGCAGGGGCAGCAGGCCAAGCAAAGCACCCCAGACGTCCCTCTCCCCAGCAACACTTTCCAGCTCCTGCTGAGGGACCCCAAAAGTGTTCACAAGCCAGATAAGATACATAATCCCTCCAGCATGTTCTGGGGCCTCCTACCAGTGGGATGTGCCCGAAACACCTCCAGTGGGAGGTGCCCAGGAGGCATCCTTATCAGATGCTCAGACCACCTCAACTGACCCCTTTTGATAGGAAGGAGCAGCAGCTCTGCTCCGAGCTTCCCCCGGATGTCAGAGCTCCATACTCTATCTTTAAGGCCACTGGAGGACACTCATTTCAGCTGCTTGTATCCACAACTTTATCCTTCCGGTCACTACCCAGAGCTCATGACCATAGTTGAGGGCTGGGACGTAGATGGACCACTAAATCAAAAGTTTCGCCTTGAAGCTCAGCTCCCTCTTCACCAAGACGGGCTAGTGCAGTGCCTGCATCACTGCAGAAGCCGCACCAAGCCGCCGATCCATCTCATGCTCCATTCTACCCTCACTCGTGAACAAGACCCCGGGATACTTGAACTCCCTCGCTTAAGGCAGTAACTCTCCCCCAACCCGGAGGGGGTAATCCACCAGTTTCCAGCTGAGAACCATGGCCCCAGATTTGGAGGTGCTGAATCTCATACAGACAGGTTCACACTTGGCCGCAAACTGCCGCAGTGTGTGCTGGAGGTCATGGTGTGATGAAGCCAATAGAACCACATCATCTGCGAAAAAGCAGAGATGCACTGAGAACCGAGAACATGTTTGAATTTATGCTGAGTAAGCGGACACAGGTCTCACTTTGGTCATACAGGGACTGGATGGCTTGTAGCAGCGAGCCCGGAACCCCATACTCCAGCAGTACCCCCCAAAAGGCCCAGGAGGGGCCTTTTGGGGAGTCTTTTCCAAGTCCACAAAGCACTTGTAGACTGGATGGGCAAACTCCAACGACTCCTCCAGCAGCTTTGCAAAGGTAAAGAGCTGGTCCAATGTTCCACAGCCAAGATGGAATCTGCATTACTCCTCCTGAATCTGAGGTTTGACATTCAGTCGGTAAACTAATTTAAAAACATTATATTCTCCTCAAGACCCTGTCTCAATAATAATAAGACCACTGATGTTTGTGTGTGGTGTCAGGGCTCTCATATAAGGAGTAAATGAGGGGAAGGATCAAGACAAGAGAGGAGACTCTGGATAAAAACTTTCAAAGGGCTGCGTGCATTTCTGAGGATCAGACTGAAGCAAATATGTGGATACGGTGTGTCAGACTTCTCTCTCTTTCTGTCACACAAAGTAGCAGCAGAACACGGACTGTTCTTAAAGTAAGCACAACAACTTTGAATTTTAACAAGACACATTCCCAGGGACGGTTGTGGGGGATATCATACCCCTCTAAAAAATTTGGTGTCATTTCAATCCATATTCAATTACTCAGGCTGAGCAGCCTGCCATTTCTTCCTGTCAATCATTCTGTGTGAGTGTTTTCAGATATGACAGCACGCTCAGAGCGACAGCACAAGGCTAGACAAGCAGATCAGGTGTGATGGCGTTAAATGAGAAAATTTTACACAGTTTACTTCCTGTTCTCACAGATAATTAACACTGTCAAATTTGTTCAATTTACTTTGTGTTTTTGAGCACGCCTCTGTGTCTCTGAGCATTTTTAATTGTTTTCTAGTCCTGTTCCTGTTGAACCCATCTCCCCACCCCCAGCCTCCTCCAAAGATATGACTCAGAGTAATTTTATGCCTTTTAGAGAGCGCTTCAGTGACACTGTCTATACAATTCATCACACAATAGCGTGCGAATCTTCAGGATGCTATCAATAAGCCACTGCAGCATAGTAAAGAAAAATATTTCAGCACTGAGTGGGGAAGGATGAAATGTGTACATACATGTCCACACACAATAATGTTCTGCATTCACCAGTTAACCCATGAGGATTGAGTCATCTTGTCTCTGTTACTCATCCATCTATTCATTTCTACCACATTGACAGAGCTGACTTAAAATTGCACCACACAGATGCAATGAAATGTCTAACAAATATTGATTTGCTGTGGCAGGAAGTTATATGTGCTTTTTATTAATAAAGAAAGGTGTAGGTGAAGTATGATCTGAACACTTGTGTTAAGTCAAGGCATCTGAAGCTGGTATAGTAAAAAGTGACACATCTGCGAGGTGGTCTTACATGGTGACAATCTGTGTTAACAGATAGCTGCATATGTAGAATGTGTGGGCAACAGAACAAGAACTGGGCATCAGAAGCACTCTGGTTTAGTCTGTTTGTAGTCCCAGTAGTAATGACCAGTCACATTTGAGAAGTAGGTAAACAGTCTATGTAGAGAGGCACAACACTGGCCGAAATGCAATGTCGGGACCCATCAGCTAACATCTGACAACAATTTAGCCTCATATTGGCTCTCATCTGCAGATATCTGTTTATAGATATTAGCCAAAGGCACATGGAAAAGGGAATTCTGGGCTCAAACAGCTGCTTGCTACACCGGATCTTCCAAAATACTGGCCATTGCCCTCAGAGGCGTGTTGTCTTAGAGTGATAGCTGATTAGTTTCAAGATTGTGAGAATGTACAGTAACTGACCTGAAGTCAGATTTCATGTAGGACCAAGGTGGTTTTAAGCCCCTTTCCCACTGGACAAAAAAACTAACTAACATTCCCCAACATCTGGCTTTTATATTTTAATAGGAAATTTTACAATCGGTATTCTTTCCCGTACAGTAGACGCAAATATTTATAAGCTTCAGCTCCAATCAGCTTCAATTGGCAGCGATGAAAATACGATGCCTGTGTGGCCACGTTAATTTTCACCCCTTTCAGATATGATGCAATGATGCACCGCCACAAACCTCCATCCGACCAAGTAGTGCTTCATCATTGTTCAAAATTAGTCCACACCAAGTTTGAAAGAGAAACTGAATAAGAAACAGATTAAAAAATGTAACAACCGAAACATAATTACTGGGCTTCATGCAGCTTTCTACTGTTTACTAGCCCTGTTTTCTGGCACAATCTTGCCACTGAACACAATATATCAGTAAAAAAAAAAACGAGTGGCACCCTCCAGGGCTGAAAAATGAAGCCAACATGGAAATGCCGAAAACTGCAGTTCTTTGAACGGCCACGAGGCTGGCTCCAGAAGTGAGTCAGTCCTTTTTGACCCCCATGTTAAAATGCCCAACTTTACAGCAGAAATAAACATGTTTACAGCCTGGTACCAAAAAGGTTTTGGTGTCTATAGTTGATTCTGCTTTATGACACCTGTACAGGAGGTGAATTTTTATATAACTTTTGTTTATGTTTAAATAAGGCTTAAATTGCATAATGCATAATTGGGGTGATCTCTACCTCACCAGGTAGAGTGTGTGCCTCATGTAGGCTTAGTCCTTAGCAGTGACCCAGGTTTGATTCCAAACTGTGGTTCTTTGCTGCATGCCAAACAAAATGGCCTTTGTCCCACCCTAAATTGTCTAGTGCTTGTTACTTGGTGTGTTTCTCTTTGGGTCCTCAGTAGCTGTATTTGCTTTATGTTTTATGGTCTTTTCTTTTCTTTTTCTTTTTTTGTTGCTTTATTTTAATTTTCATACTGCCTTTGGTTTTTATTGATTGCATGTTTTATTGTTTGATTGTTTTGCTGTATTTTGTGAGGCACTTTGTGAATTTTATTGATGTGAAAGGTGCTGTATCAAATCAATTTTTATGTTTTTTATTTTCGTGTCATCCTCATTCTCTCTATCATCTTACCTGTCACTCTACAGCTGTTTATTAATAAAGGTAAAATCCCCAAAAAAAAATCTTTTAAAAAAAAGGCATGTATATATAAGGGTGGGCCTTGTTAAATGACTGTGGAGAGTGTTCCCGGCTTCTCATTCAGATCCACCCACCACTCTTCCACAGCTCTGTCCTCTCATCCAAATATGGTCACCTCTGGCTCTAGAAATAGGCGATGCCACGGTAGCTGCATCCATTATTTTTACAGCTTATGATTTTCCACCATCTAAAAAAAACAAAAAAACTCACATATAAACATGAACTTTGGTGGAAATGGGTGTAATGTGGTAATAGCTTCATAAGTGAAAGTCAACACTCCACAAAAAAGTAAGTAAACTAGTTAATAATTTAATTTATTATCAATGATGTAGGAAGCATCTTAGTCAAGGACCCTCCTGATGCATACATTCTTGGGTATTATGCAGGCATACAGTATTTTCCATGGTATAGAAACTTCTACTGAAGGTAACCCTGAGTGTTGAATGGAATTCATATAGAAAAACCTTTTCATAAAAATGGATTGCAGTTGATTTAGTTTCATAATGATTAACGTATGTTTCGCTGAATGTATGGAGGGTATACATGTGGTATTATAACATGGGGTGCTGGAAACCCATTCAAATGAAGACTGCAAGAAGATTCCTGATTTCTGAAAATACATTTTGATAAAAAACAGTACTCTTGGTCAATCTCTTTGTTTACTGACACAAAGAGTTTAAAGCAAACACATCCTTCGAGACAATTTTCCTCTCCACCAAACCAAAAGCTCTTCTCACAGCTTATTTTGTTGTTTCTCCCTCGCTTTCTTTGTGTCTCTATGTGTACTTAAAAGCCACACAGCTGAAGAAAGCCTTGGTTATAAAGCAAATGTACATCAGGTTCAATTAAAAGAGTCTTTTAGTCGGGGTACTTTAATCGGACGCTAATGGCACATAGTAAATTCCAGCATGATTAAAGAAGACATCAAGGGCTTTCTCTAACACTAATAGAGCCTGTGAAGGAATGTAAAGTTAACCTCTTGAGTAGACTATAATCACTGTTTAATTCAGTATCGGGTGAAATGATTATCTCGATAACACTGCTAAGTGTTGCTTTTGTTTTATGGTGCTGGTGAGCTGAAAGCTGGAGTTTCTGGGAGTGAAACTAGGGCACCATCTGCTGGGGGGAAATAAATCAGGCAACACCTCCTGCTCCATAGTGAAAATATTTTACAACCTGATCAACTTAAAGGTCAGTGACTCCCCAGTGCTCTGTTACAGAACAACTAAACATTCACGTTGAGTGGTATACCAATTAGAAATGATGAATGGGAATCCAAGGGTATTGAGAACTTTAGACGATATGAGAAACCCACATGACCAAAAACTGAGAACTTTTTGATTGGCTTGAAGCTGCATGTGGAATTGCTAATAAGGATTTTCTTAAATATATGCAAGTAAGATCACAATTGAACAGATATTTAGGGAAAGGTGTAGCCATACCCAAGATGACAGAAACTGAGAATAAACTAAAATCAGTGGTCAGACTGCGGTTCAAAGAAATTGGGAAACCGGCCTAAGTATATCCCTGGAGACTGAGATCCACTGAGAGTGGGATCATGTCTAGGAAAAACTTCACAAAGTATCCGAATCAGTAAAGAACAAAATGATAAATAATAATTTTGTTCACAAAACTTAGTTCGACTGCACAGGATGGGGGTTTCTGACTCTGATCTTTGTTGGCGCTGCAAACAAGATAAAGTTGCTTTTTATCTCCTGGTATGGACTAGTCTTGAGCTTAAAACCCTCTGGGAAAATGTTACGCAATCCCTGGAAAAAATTACTGGCTACACTGTTCACTGTGACCCAGCATTGTGTCTTGTGAATTATACTGTCAAAGAAAACCGGTCAAAACCCAATACACAAATTGTAACAAGTGGATGCATGACAGCTTAAAGACTTATAGCAGCCCAGCTGAAAGAGGGACTGTGGCTTCAGTCATTTCATGGAGGGAGCAGCCTCTAACCTCTCTGATGTTTATAATGAGGAGCAACAACTGTGGAAGGCCAGATTGAATACTTATCATAAATTACGTACTTTTTCAAGAATCTTGAGACAGACTCCAGAAGCAGCTTGAATGGACCAGTATTTCTTTCTGTTTTGTGGAGTTTAACCTGTAGATCCACAGCGCACTAAGACACACACAAACCCTCTGTAGTCATCACCCCTTTTTGTTTTATTTTTATTTCCATTTCTTTTCCTACCTGGTTAAAGTACCCTTGCAGATACGTGCGTTAAGTATACTATCTTGATCTTCTACCTGCTGAGAAAATCAATAAAATTTGAAGACCAGCACCACATGACATCTGACGACGATCAAAGGTTAAGATTTTGTTTCAACATTGGGGTGGGTCTAATTTTAAGCATCAGATTCTGATGAATTCTTATTCACCAGTTTGGGCCTTTTCTGAATTGATTTATGGTGTATAGGTCTTCAGTCTTTTCAAAATAAAAGTTCTCCACTACCTTCATGAGTCTATTGGAGGGGACCAATGCACATGCACCAGTCCTCTGTGGAATCTCTACCCCAAAACAACATAAATCATCCCATTTTTTAATTATGAAAATATACTGTTCTTGGTATTTATCACCAGCATGTAAGTCAATGATTGCTCCTCACATTTTATGAATGTACCTGCTATATACTGCCCACTTGTGGTGTTCCTATAGGAAGAGCAACTTGCCAAGACTTCATGTGGCCGATAACGATGGAATAAGAAACTTCCACGATGGTGCAGTGCCAGCCAAATGTTAGTGTGCCTACCTGCCCTACTTTAATACAAAATCCTATATATTGTTATATGTGCAGGCTCTCTGTCTCAGAAAATGGTAATATCCAAGCCTTGGCCAACCCTTAGGTGAGCTCAGTCAGGTTTTCATTGAGACTGTGGGGCCACCGGCTCTCCAGCTTGTTTATTCAATTATGTCTTTTTATATAAACTTGCATAATGTAGCGTGGGTATTTCTTGTCATTTTATATGTATATTGTGTTTATTCTATCATATTTTTGTACATAGATGATTGTCTGTTTTTATGTCGTACACTATGGACCTTTCTCTGTGTCCTTGATCGAGTCTTTTTTTTTTTATTATTATTATCATTATTCATCTTTCAATTTTGGACCACTGCTCACCTCCTTGTATGGAGAGACATGACAGATTTAGGTCAGAGTTTCCTTTTAGAACACAGCATTAATATTCCTTTGTGATCATTTTATATTCACAATAATGTGAGATTTCATGTAGTTACATAATAATCTAGTTTTTGTTTGCCCCTTTCGTCAGGGATTAACTACAGAGCGGGTGCAGTAACTGATCAAACAGAGAAGATTGCTTGATACAAGCATGTAATCCCTGACATGTTGGACTTATTGTATTGCACCAGAACTGTGTAATATGATTCAGACCAAATGGAAAAAACCCAAAAGAAAAGCCAGCTTTTCAGTGCAATCTTTAAATGCTGCCATCAAATGGCAACATTCAAGAGTGGTAGAAGAAGTATTCACATCTTTTATTTCAGTAAAGGTACAGAGGTATTAGCATTAAAAAAATACCTTAAGATGTACAAGAAATAAAAGTTATCACTATGCAGAATGACTCATTCTTATATTCATAATAATAAACACTATATATTATTGGATTATAATGATGGTTACATTCATGTGTAAGCATGCAATGTAGCAGAGAACAGGTATAAAGAAGTACAAAATAGATATACTCAAGTAAAGCACATCAAAGTACACATTTAACACTAAAATTTAATTACTGGCAGATAATTGAGGAACAGCTCTAAGTCAAAATGATCTATATTAAACCAAAACAAGGGACTTGCAGTGGGCCACCTGCACTTTCAATATTTTAGTATTTGTATATTATTTTTTTCAAAGTGTATTATAGTATATTGTTACACTGTGTTTTCTGTAGATAGTATTTAGATATATAGCTTATCCACTTCGGTTTATTAATTTTTATTTGTCTATTGATATATATTTTTCTCCTCTGGTTTGATATGTGTATTACTGTGCTTTTTACCGCCTCGCAAAACCTTAATAATCTGCTGCTGTAACAAAGGAATTTCCCAATTTGGGATCACTAAAGTACATGTATCTATCTATCTATCTATCTATCTATATCGATATGTTATTGCCGAAGCATTTTATTTAAGAAAAAAATAAAATACTACTACTACTACTACTACTACTACTACTACTAATAATAATAATAATAATGATGATGATGATGAAAACATTTATTTATTAAAAACATTTCAACGATACTCTCCTCACCTTCAACTGTTCGATCAAATTCTCATTTAAGAGTCTGAGTGTAAGGCTGTGTGTGTGTGTGGAGGCATAAGGCACAGTCGGAGTATGGTGTCAGTAGATTTAAGGGCACTGCTGTCTTTGACACCTGCTGGGCAGATGCTACCTTGAGACGGACGAGCTGGCGTTTGATTGGCTAGATGAAGTAGTGGCAGCGCTGAGCTGGGAGAAACCGCTATGGCTCGACTCCAGACTGGTCATGGATCCCCTGGAAATAACAAAAGAAATGTTGAGACGTGATTCTACTCAATTACTACTGTAAAACAAACAAGTGTCAGTACAACACAAGGAAACTGAATTTCCAGAAATAACAACATTGATTTTTTGACACCGCCTGCATGAAAGGCAGTTTCGGTATGATACAAAGAAAACAGGAAAAAAAGCTCAGTGAAATAAATAAACTGACCTGAAGTCGTGGGACGCCAGCACCTCGGTGTAGTACATGATCTTACACTTGTGGGAGGAGACCTGCAGCGAGGCCAGCACATCATCCACACGAGGCAGGCTGGAGGCGGAGCAGGCCGGGGAGCTGTGGAAGCGCCACTGAAGGATGTAGAAGCCGGGCCAGCGTGTTACGTGGGAGCCCTGTTTGAACAGAGGAAAGCTGCAGGATCAACTTGAGACTGGGATGGAGAATTTAATTTGCTGTAATGCAACAGATAGCAACAAGGGACAAAGTTAAGTCTGCAAAGAAAGACTGCAGATGGATGAAGAATTATCTCTCTGACCTGTACGCTCTCTCCTTCCTTGCAGGTAAGAGCTTTCTCCACCATGCTGTAGTCCTTCCCCAGCACCCAGCTCCTGTCAATCAGCTGGGCGTTAACAGCCCCCAGGGACGTGATTGCATGAGCTCCCAGAGTTTCTTTCTTCAGGGGCTGTGGGGCCCTCTTGGAATGGTAGATTTTGAAGATGACATCTCCCTTAGACACGTCAAAGTCCCAGGTGATGACGGAGGAAGCCTCTGTGATCTCAATGAGCATCTGCAGGAGGATGTTAGAGGATCGGAAACACAAAAAGGCAGACAGCAGGCCATTAATCACACACTGTAGCTCTATTGTTCTGTGAGCCTGCAATGTAGATTTCTCCCAGCAGGAGGCACCCCAATCCACAGAATATAATCCATACAACCATCCTCTCACCTTTATGCACTATTATGTTAGCCTCGCTCTTCTATTTGATACTCGTGGACTTGAGTGCCAGATTAAAAGCAGATACTGTACCTCATATGGTGCTCCCTTGAAAATACTGGCACTCTTATAGATGGAGTCAGTCAACAGGCGGTTTTCCTCGCTCTCCAGCTCTTCTGCTGTTCTGTACAGAGATTTGGGGACCACACCTCCCTCAGGGATGTCGCACTGGAGACAACGGAGGAAACAACAGACATCAAGCTCAACCAATGCCGACAAGAAACAAGTCACATTAAACAGCGTTCCAACAGTAATAGAAAACCTGGAAACTAGTGGAATTTCACAATGTTGTTCTCCTGACCTAGGAAAATCCTTGAAAGTTTTGAAAAAGTTGTGGAACATTGTCTGAAATTGCATTAAGTGATACAGTAAACTTCCTTGGATAACCTTCCACACTATAACATACCAGAATATTTATTTCCTGTAGCTCATGAGGTAATGTAGCTTCAACATGCATTGATATGTTTTGTTTACCATTATGTACACTTTTCATTTTCTCCCCATGTTCTGAATCTCCATCTATATATGCCAGCTAACTGGAGCTATGTTTGAATAGAGTTTGAATCTGATATGTTTGAAAAAGCAGAAAAAAAACTAGTTCAACAACATGGCCAAACTTAAGTACTGTGTGCACCTTACACTAATGAGTAAGGAGAAATCTTGACCCCGTGGCTAGACCAGTTGGAAACCAATGTTTTAGATGGTACACTGACTTGTTACAGCGAGAATGGTGCCTCTTTCATTTCCTCTCCATGCTCTAAGTGCCTATTTTTGTACTACGTCACTTCGCTTAGCAGGTAGGATTAGTTTGTAACTCTTTATGGGACTACGTCGCACTATAAAAGGAAGCTAGCTCAGCTGTTAAAGCTGCTTTTTGTTTTGCTTTCTCAGTGCTTCATCTGATGTGCCTGATTGTAATGTTTTCTTTTGATACTACATATGTTGACAGTTGGAAATTTAGATTTAGGAAAGAAGCCAACTCAGCATTCTCAGTACAAAGAGGCAAAGGTGAAGAGTTGCAGGAGGAAGCAAATAAGAGAAGTGGCTGAACAAGAGGTCAGACGAAAGTAAACAAGCTAACGCAGGGTATTTCATTGCTGTTTGTCTCTGCTGCTGAATTGAAAGCACTTTGTGTTGCATTTTGTGCATGACAGGTGCTATATAAATAAAGTTCATCCATCCATTCATTCAATTTTTTGGTTATTCTCTATGGTTAGTGTCTGTCTCCCATCATGCAACCATAAATAAAACTGTGCTGTCATTTTGTGGAAAATCCTGTATCATTACCGCACCCTGTCAGTCAACTTGATAGTTCGGCTTCTGACATCAAATTTGCTGGTTCAATAACCTTCAGCTTGTCAACAAACGCACGTGTGCAGCTGTCCGTGAGACAGGGATGGCAAACCAGTAGATAAGGTTACAGTCTATGTCACAGTCTTTCATAAATAAAATTGGCAAGGATGCACACGCTGCTGTCACACTGTCATTGTTTCCCTGTTAATTGTGAGACAGATCACTTCAGCTAATATCAGGGCAGTATAAACTGTTTGCAATCCTGTATTTATGACTGTGGTGCACCACTCTGAAACTGTGGGGCCACCAAAACTACTAATTCTTGCATAATGTCGCTAAATAACTGCTGCACACTTAAAGAAATCACATTATAATTGTTATTATTATAATCAACATGTTGAGTGTGGCACACTGCGGACTAGACCTCACCATGCAGTCCCCTCCCAAGAAGTCAGGGATGATTTCTTTGTCGATGTAGTCCACAAGTCCTCCCGGATCCTGGTAGTCATTACCAGCGTAAACGAGGAACTTCTTGCGGGTGTTCTCATCGATCAGAGGGCTGACCTGGAAGCAACAGTCATCAGAGAACATGAGAGCAGGTTCACGACTTATGAGCTGCAAATGTAAATCCATGACTATTTGAATTATTCATTCTGTGTTTGTACTTTATATTGATTTTATCATCATAATGGCTTCAAATATAATTTCCTTTCGCAATTTATCATAACATAATTATATATTTCACATCTCCAGGCAGCAACAGTTACAGCCCATACATTAAATATGCCTATGTAATGCCTAAAATGTGTGCAGCTTTTATTACTTTTATTATTGTTTTGACTTATTCGCTCATGTTTGTATATTATTATCTTTAATTCTTTACTTCCAACTATACCACTGCATACTGCTTTACTGCAGCAATGATCATATTCCCCCATGAGGATATGCATATTGCATGGTTTTAATTATCTTCTAACCCTAACCCTTCTCTCCATTTCTTCTTTGTTTATCGTTTGCTCATACTCACAGTGTTGCACTCTGATATTAAGAATTCCCATCAGCAGCAAAGCACAATGCAATCTCTGCGCCTGTACTGTACAACTTGATCCGTTCCTCCACAATCAGATGATGAACTAAAACCACATTAACAGCTGCACATACACGTGTACTCACCAGGGTCCAGAGCACTGGGAAAACTCTGGGCGCCCTCAGTATGAGCAGGCGACCCAGAGTCTCGGGGTAGTTGGCCTCCACCACCTCGATGATTCTCAGCAGAGCCTTCACACCTGGTCTCCACAGGTGACGCATGTTCAGACCCTCCAGATCCACCAGGCACGTCCAGCAGCTGACAGACACATTAACATAAACATTAAACAATAATATATGCAAACATATGTATATCTGATTAGCTGTTAAAGGGTAACTTTTTTTAACTCTTTAACCTGGACCCTATTTTCCCATGTTTTCGTGTCTAATTGAGTATTGTGGCTTCCAGATAACTTCATAAGTAGCCACCCACAGATGCCATAACAGGAGATATGATGACCTCACTGTCTTTGGCTTGGTTTTACTCACTGTTTGATGATCAGTGCTTTGGGTGCTTGGGTTGGTTTTATTTGCAGGATGTATGATTAGTTGCAAGATGACGCTGTGAAATGACTGTCTTGACTGTTGTGTACCAAAAAATGAAAACAAAAATCCCCAAACAAACATTCCCAGGCCTTTATGAAACAAAGTTCAACTCATTGGGGTATTAAACAACTTCATCAAACAATAAACAACTATGTCTAACCAAATAGGCAGCGGTTTAAGAATGTAACCCCATGGCGTCTTCCACGCTCCACCCTCACCTGCCTTTAATTAAAGGTTCCTGAGATGACAGGTCAGGTGGTGAATTAGGGTGACTCAAAAACTGGAAACTAGGACTTGCTAGAAATGGCTCTAACAGGGAGCAACAATTTTTGAAATTGGTCCAGTATATAGAGAGTGAAACACGCTGCGATGTAACGGCTTGGGGCAATTACACACGGTCAGTTTGCATCCACTATATGTGCTTGGTTTTGCTCAGATTGTTGTCTGAAAACATTATGGAAATGATCCCTACAGAGATAGACCTTTTTTATTAAAGAGTAGGATCCTTTTTGTTCAACCAGAAAAAGCCTCAAAATCACTATTGCCAAATTCAACAGACTATTTAAATAAGCAGTAATTTTAGCAATGAAAAACACACTTCATTCAAATTAAACAGAAATAAAACAAGACTCACAGATGCCTCACAGACGCTGTCTTGGTTCGTCCTTCCACTGACCCAACAATCACCAATTCTGGTTTGGTTAAAATAAACCCTTTATTCACTCAGTCAGATGTCCAATTATACTGTTGCTGTTTATTTAAATGAAGTCTGGTAGGTTTGGCAACAGCGTTTTCGGGGCTGTTTCTGGTTAAACGAAAAGGATGTTACTCTTTAATAAAAAGGTTTATGTCTGTAGGGGCCTTTCATAATGCTGTCAGACACTTAGAATAACAATCTGAGCCTTTCAGTGGACTTACACTGACTGCCAGCTGCATCCTTCTCGAGCTACACTGGACCAGTTTCAAAAATTGTTGTTCCCATTAGTCACTTAGACAGAAACAGGAACAACACCATGGAAAAAAAGGGTCCATGCTGGAAATGACTGAAGTTACTCTTTAACCAATGAGACACTGACAGAAGATAGATGGAGTAATATTTAGGCACCTAATGGGTCGGCCGAAGACTCTGGTGTTTTCTTCACAACGCCTCAGTCCCTCCTCGTTAATGGACAGGACCTGCGTCACACAGATGTTGTGGTGTTAATGTAATTGAAGCCATCTTAAAATATTATCTTTGTGTGTATGTTGACGCTTAAATATATTCATGTCACCTGTCTTAGCAGCACCTCTTCTCCCAAGGCTCTCACCAAACCCTTAGTGTCCATTTGCCCCAGACGCAAGATATACAGAGGGCGGCCACCTAAACCACACACACACACACACACACACACACACACACACACACACACACACACACACACACACACAGACACACACAAACACACACACACACACACACACACACACACACACACACACACACACACACACACACACACAAACACACACAGAGGCAAACATACAGACAAGTCCTCAGTTAATGAGGCATG
>JAPZEB010000003.1:22354828-22365261 GCA_029783705.1 Chaetodon striatus | reverse complement strand
TGGCGTTCTATTGGTTGGGGGATTTTGACAGGGTTGTTACACAAAAAAAATCCAAGAGCAGGGCAGAAATCTGAGAGGAGAAATTTCAAGAGCGCACAGAATCAGCTTGAGTGCGAGGAGAAGAGCTGAAGTTGGAGCGAAGGAAATCTGTGCAAGCAACATTGTATCTGAGTGCGAACACACAGTTTGAGCAGAAACAGAGTATATCTAAGCACAAGCAGAGGCTATTTGAGTGTGAGGGCAATGTTTTGAGGGACAATATTACAAAATCTGACATGAAATCAATAAGTACTGCTCTCAAAGTGATATCTCTTGAGTAAAGATAGGAAAAAAGCTCCATAGATCCAGATTCATTTGTAATGAACAGCAGTGAAAATCCGTGGCTTGAACCTTCTCTAACCCTTGTTGTTTTCATACAGATTTGCTAGTTACTTTAGTGAGCAGTTAGGGTAGTTATTAATATTGTTAACCTTCTTACTGCAATTTTGGGATTGTGTGCCCGTCTTTTCCTCTTAATCTCCTCCATACTGAGGTGGCAGTTCACTTCGGCTTCCAACAAACTACGTCATGGCTTCCTGAATGACAGCAGGTCCTGTACAGCATGCCATCTATATGTCTGACTAAATAAAGCTGAAACTGAACTTAGTGAAGGTGACTGTAGTCATGGCAATCTGCGCGGTGGTTAAGGTCCCAGAGATTCAGTTGTCTTGTGTCCCAGTCTATGGACACAGATAACTACAATAACTGGTCCTTTAAACCCTGTATGTATCTTCTTTTTTGTAAATGTAGTTACTGACCATCATTATATAATAAATAAATTGATATTTAAATAAGTTGTACATTCATAATATTTTTAATAACATTATTGAGCGTTGCTAGCAGCAAGGTAATTCATCACACCAGGCACATCTATTCAAGCTACATTTTATGAGTCTATATTATACAAAGTCTGGTTTATTTTTTACAAGAGATTTTTAAAAACAGTGTAACCTCTGGACCATTGGTGGCTCAAAATCCCCAACAATCCTGACTTTCATTTGTCTCGTATCCCAGGACATCAACTGTTTCATATAAATGCACATTAATACAAAAGGTTTAACCAATCAACAAACGACTCAGGCACACTGAGACTACTTAGAAACCATACTCTGATTTAATAGGTTGACAGACTGAGGAATGAATGAGTTCCCTAACCTGTTCAATCAGGCCTGTGTGCCTGATTGTGTTTGTATAGATCACAACATTTTCATCTACATGTAAAAGCCTCCCCCAGACTAAGGGGGCTGCCAAGCTTCTCTGGCTTGTAAAACTTGCAGAAATTGAATCTCCATGTCAGTTCCTGGTAGTTTTCTGCGCTGCATAAAATTCCTGTGAACAGTCACTGAACTTCCAAGACAATGTACAATGCAGTCCCAATATATGCGACCAGAAATTTGCTCCCATTCACTGTACATTGGAAGCATGCGATTCACTGCACAAAGCATGCTGGGATACTTGTGATGTAGACCAAGCTGGTGATGCAATAAGAGGGTGTGACAGTTAAAAAAAAATTCAAACGGTGCTCACGTCAAGACAGCCAAGCTGCGGGCACAAGCGACCGGTGGGGCACGGCACACGTGAGTTTATGCGAACTGGTCGCGTATAATGAGGCTGCACCATTATGCAGGGACAGGTAAGGAGGTGGGTGGGGAAGGTCAGGTGACTGTGGATGGAAAGGGGTTATTGCAGAGCAGGAGGGAGTGGCTGGATGTGGGAGCAAGGTGACCGGAACAGAAGAAAAAGTCAGAGAGTATCTGGTGAACAGAGAGAGAATAAATGGGTTTGATGGTGCAGCGAGGGACAGAGAGGCAGAATGTGACAAAAGTGAAAGAAAATACATTTATATTTTAAAATTATCAAGATGGAATAACCCTTAACTCTCATATATGCCACTCTGATACTGAGTCTCACTGCTCAGCACAGTCAAATTAGTTTGAGATCAAGATTATTGAACTGAATAATTAAACTTATGGAGAATAAATTGGTGAAAAGACATTTCCCGAAATGCACCTCAGCATATACAGGAACTAGAATTTAAATGTATGCACATAATAAATCTCACTGCTGTATGCCCTCATGTATTTTGGTGTTGTAGAAATATTCCTTCAGTTGTGAAAGAGACCATAGATAAGAATTAGATATGTCTCCTGTAACTTCCCCCAAACAGAGTTTGCAGTAAAGATAAGAGCCTCTTATCTTTACTGCCATGCTTATTATCCTCCAAATGTGACTGTATGAGCTGTGAAGATTTTATGTCAAGGTAGATAGAAATACTTAACATGGACATGCATGTTTCAGCTTGGTTTATACATTTGTATACACTGTCTACATATGTCTATAAACTTTTTAAAGTTTGCATTTCAGAAACCATTATGTTCATAAGAGCCCAGACAGATTGCATCATGTTCATACAATATGTATAATATATTGTGATTTAGGTATCATAGAGTGGTGCGGGGATGGTGTTGTTTTGTAGGTTAACATGAAAGTTAGCATCACCCTGGTTCCCTCGTCACAGAGCCGACGGGATTTTTCCACTGGATATTGGATTACTGCAGAAAATAAACTCTGTGGCAAAGAAATGTTCATGATACTTACACATTTTATTCATCAAGATAACGTTCACGATTTTTGAAGCTTAATGCAGTCGCCAAAATAAACGTTAGGCTATAAATGAACTACACCACAGTCGCATAAACTAACAGCACCACCACAACGAGGCTACAAAGCTGTCTTCAGTATGGTGACATTCTGTAGTCTCATTTAGCCACTTGTTTGCAGCTGTCTTTTTTAAGACATGTAAAAGTTTCAGAACAAACAAAAGGGGTATTTGCTGAGGTATTTTATGTCACAGAACTAAACAAGAAAATCCCTCAAGCTTGTGTTAACCACAGACCTTTTTTGAGGCTCATAACCAAAATCCATTGACTTCAAGACGAGGGACCAATGAGTGGTAAAATGCTAACTCATTTCTGGGTTTTAGGACACATTCCTGCAGCATTCTATCATACCCATTTAGCTTTTCATGAAGCCATGTCTTTTACTTTGGCTGCACCACCCTCGGTTACACTGTCACAGTCAGACTGAACTGGGTGCAAGAGACTTATTGAAGTCGCTTGTATTAGATAGTTTGTCTTTATTTTCACCCAGCTGGTTTATTATTCAGAGTATTGAATTTTTCTTTACTGTGTCATTCTGTGTTCCTGTGCTCTCTTTCCCTTATTGACACAGCTACACACCTGTCCTGTATTAGCCTTATTAGTCCTCTCCTGCTCCAGCCAATCGGCTCCCTGCCTGTTCTTCTGCCTCATCACCTTATTCCCCTCACCTGAGCTTCTCCGTTCTTTGTCTGCACCTGTACTTCATCCCCTCGTCAGACTGGGTTGTATTTAAGTCCTGGTTTTCAGTTGAGTGTTTGTTGGATCCTTGATTTAATTGTCTTATGTTCATCTGCTGTTTCCCTGGAAGAAAGAGTAATCTTTTTGACATCCTGTTGCCTGCCGTCTCCTGCATTTGGGTCCACCTGTGCCACATCATGTGACACTACTTTGTGTTTCACCATCTTGCAGCAGTGCCATTACTGCAGTGGCAAGTCGCAGTGTGTCATAGTAGCAGTAGCAAGGGTTCTCTATCAACAGATATTCACAAATGAATACAGATTTTTGAAGAAAGCTGAATTGTTGTCAGGCATTTCAGCCAATACATTCTGCCTCTCTGCATGGACTGTTTACCTGCTACTCAAACAAGCTACTACTCATTCCTACAAACTGAAACCAGAACACTTCCAAAATCGTACCTACAGATTCTGTATACTTATGCAGAAATCTATTATAGAGATTGCCACGGAGTCAACACACAAATAACTTAACTGTAATCAAAAACAAATCATTTTTAGTTGGGTTGTGTCTGAAGCCTTATTCACATGAGAGTAGTACCACCGGGGGACCTCGTGATTTAGAAACTACCCCCCATGTTTGTTTCCTGTGGTACATCTGTACGGGATAAGCAAAGTATGTACTTTACATGAAGTTGTTAATATTATTCCCTAGACAGTCATTTTCAGCTTCACTCTACACAACACAGAAACACTGGACAGAAACGCAGCAGCACTTTAAAATGTGGGTGAAACAAACAGAACTGATTCTGCCACACATTATCACGTTATCCACCTCATCCTCTTTCAAGATTTTGCTCCTCTCATTGATTTGAGCTTACTTTTTCTTCCAACAGATCTCCATGCTGAATAGCTAGAGGAGCTGCCTGTTCCTAAAATGCTGTCAAAACTCCCATTTATAGTTGCCAATGCAGCCTCTGTAATTGTCCACTGGGAAAGAGGCAGAAAGGTGCAGAGAAGACAGAAAACCTAACTACAACCCGAAATCATTGAGATGCACATTCGCACAGGACTTTTATTATCATATAACCTCTTTGTTTGGCAAAGTATAGTAGGCAAATTGCGGTAGAATTTTTAACTTATGGACATGGCAGACTTGCATGGGATTAAGATCAAAGACGACCTCCTGAATTATTATTATTACAAATTACCAGAGTTCCCCAAGTAATATTAGTCCCATTTTAACAGGCCTAATATTGTATTTCTATTTTATTGCATTATATGCTGAATGCATTTTTACATTTCTGGCATGTAGATTGAGTCGTGGACATGATGAACAGTGTAGCAGACCAGAGGTAGAGTAATGGCTTGTTGTCTTGTCTCTGTCTTGTTGTGCTGGTTGAAGCGTTTTTCTTTAAAGCATCCATGTAAATCAGGTTTGCAACATTATAGTTGGAGGGATCACATGGGACTGCACCGCGCTGATTGAGGGCTCCAAGAGCAAACACAGCAAATCTCAGGACAGCAGTTTCACCTGTCTTCAATTACATTTGCCAGAAGAGCAGCAAAAGCACTATAAGATGTCTGTCAATACTCGTACCGCTGCTTGTGCTTAAGAGGTGGCTGTGTAGATTAGCATTTAGCCTTAGATTACAGAGCGTCAGAGTGCCTCGTTGTCTCGGCGTCTGAGAGCAGCTTTTAATTCTGACAGGGAGCACTTCTGTCTTCTCGATTTAACTGTCGACCTCATCCTTTTCAGGGTAACTCAAACCTTTCACGTCAGCGGAGTAGCTCTGGCGTTGCGGCAGAAAAACAGCAGTGACAGGACAACAGTGACACAGATGTGATGATTATGATCTACAGGGACTATCTCAGTCTCCATTTTCACACCGTTCCACAGGGTTGAGGCCTCGGTGGAATTCATGTCAAGATGACATGACAAAATGCAAACAACTGCTGATCATCCTCTCAGCAAATACCTCCAGATATCTAAGATAACGCGGCTCCAGTGTCGATGCAAACGCCAGCCCACGGAAAGAGATGCAGGCTGACTAGCAGCTGGAGGCTCTCTTCCTTTATTTCCTTTTACATTTGACAATGCAGCTGTAGCAAACAGGGCCAACATACGAACAATAATCTTTAAGGATAAAGCTTGTGATATTCTATATTCTTCTCACTGTCAACAAATCCCATGAAAAGATCCAAACCAACAACACGTGGGTGTGGGTGTGTGTGTGTGTGTGTGTCTGTGTCTGTGTCTGTGTGTCTGTGTGAGAAAGTGTTGTGTGTATGTAAATGTAAATGCACACCCATGCATTAGAGGGAACAATGCATTGTTGTTTGCTAACATTGTTCCTCCCCATTGACTTTCCATTAGCAGTGCTGTTCAACATCTGTTGGGAGAAAGTGTGTGAGTTCGATTTTGTGTGCATGTCTGTGTGTACTGTGTGTGTGTGTGTGAGGCCATCATCTGTAGCAGAAGGCCAGCCATGCATCAGGATGTGTAGACACGTTAAATGTATTTAACGATGATGAATATAACGGTTTATAAACAGGGCCAGGCTTCCCTCTGCTCCGATGAGAGAAAAGAGGAAGACTTGAGTAAATGAGACTAAAATTTCAAGTTATTTCTATGATTATTATCTTCCTGAAATTTAAATCAGGTTAGAGGTATACGATGCAGGATTTTCAGTTACTGTTAGTCATATGCTCGTCAGGGATTGTGACAGTAAACCAACCCCAGATTTAGACTTGTCTGGCGTTATTTCGGCCCTGTGTGGATGCCTGCTGCTTGTGGTCTGGCTCCTGGTTGCTACCTTTTTATAAAGCCCTGACCTCACCTGAGAACTGTAGGGGTACACACCCATAATGATTGATTGATTTTTTTTTCTTTTTGTGTTATGCACACTTACATGTGCCCTAGCCCTCATGGGTTTATTAGACACCACTATAATGATGTTGCAGTAACAATCCAAAGTACATGTTATTTAACTACTCAGTCCAGAAGCAGAATACTCTGCCCTCTATCCCAGACCTAGCAAAGAAATTAAGCCACAAAAAAGGTTCCCCTTCTGAAACAAAACTCAAAATGTTCATGATTGCGGCATCGCTGAGTGGCGTAGCTTAGTGGTAAGAGCAGGCGCCCCATGTACAGAAGCTCAGTCCTTGCTGCAGCGGCCCAGGTTCAAGTCTGGCTTGTGGTCTTTTGCTGTGTATCTTTTCCCCTCTCTCTGCCTCCTTCACACTTAGCTGTCCTACCAATTAAAGGCAAAAATACCAAAAAATGATCTTTAAAAAAAAAAAAGAAATCAACAAGAAATCAACATAGACAGATACCATTTTACCGAAATATTCATATACAGGACAGTAAAACAAGAAATGATTCTCCTGCTCAACTTCAGCTAAATTACCATAAAACACAGAATATAAGAAGAAATAAGAAAATACGAGCAGAAGGGAAGAGTCTCTGCAGACAAACACACTGCCACACACTTCCAGTGGGTTGTAAGCAATGACTGAGAGGCATTACTTCTGTCTGATTCTATATATTGTTTTTTGTTAATAAAAATCCTGCATAGTAAATCTTTAATTTTATGTAAGAGAATCATGTTGTTAATCAAAAATATTTCTGATTTTTAAAAAGGAAAAAAAAGTTGTTTCTTTAGGACTGAGCTGGGTTCAGAAAGCATCCACTTTTGAATTTCCCTCCACTGATCTTCCCTCAAACAGTGTTAATCCCGTGCTACTGTACATGCAAGGGTTACATGTTAGCAGAAAACACTAAACTGCCTGAACTGAGGTGAACCAAAGATGATATTCAAATATTCAGAAATCCTCAGGACTCCGGAGAAGCGAGTCGGGCTTTACGAGTGTGCACTTTCAAATATACTTACCCGGTGTAAGCTGTGAGGAGATCATGATAATGAAACCTGTTTGACTCCCAAACGATCACCCCTGTGTCTTTTGTTTTGTTTTGAGTTAGATGCCCATATGTTTCCTTGAGGGATCTGGATGAACATCCATCTGAACCTAAACAGAGCAGTGTGTTTTTAAGATCTGAATCCCTTTCTACTGCAAAGACTTCTGAGCGTATCCTACACACTCCAAAACAAGGGCAAACTCAAGTTACACTCCATCTACAACAATGGAGCACTCAATTTGTGGCACTCATGATGTGTGTGTGCGTGTGTGTAGCTACATGAAAAGCAATGGGAACTCTCTCAAGGTCAGTCAGCAGATAAATGCTCTCTCTCTTGGTTAGAGTGTTTTTTGTATAATGAGTTTTTTTTTGCTAATGAGAGATAATGGGCCTGCCTACAGTCGGGCACCACGCCAACACGTGCCACCCTCTCTGCTCACGGCTGGGGCTGTGGTAGCTGGAGTCCTGCCAGCACTGGTACAGTACAACAAATACAGTAACACACACACGCACAGAAGCACAGACACCCAGTTGTGGCACACACACTCCTTTCCAACCCACTTAAACTTCAATGATGCACACATTTTGTGCACACACACACTCCTAAAACAAAGCAAACACATCTGGAGCTTGCAGTCGTCCTCTTGCATATCGTACACACTTGACTTTGTAAAATAATCGATAGAGAGTTATTAGTTTTAAGCTAACTCTGTGATGTTCATTTGATTATCTGGAGGCAAAACTATTATAAAGCAACATATAACACAGACGAAGTTGGACAGACAGTTGCAACACACACACACACATTAAAACACACACAAACTCAAAGGATGCACAGAAGCATCTGTGGTCTTCTGGGCAAAGCTGTTCATTTTCTGGAGATAAACACCTCAGCTCCTCAGAAAGGAACTGAGCAGCTGGAGAATTTATGCCAACGCTACTTGAAAGGTCTCCTTTCCACTCTGTCTCTCTCACCCTCTCTCTTTCCCCTCACACACACACACCAAAAACACAAACACTCTACAGTATAAACCTCCCCACACATACCTCTGCCCTTCATGAAATGTTTACCTGCATGATATATGCTGAGTATAACGTCATAGTCTTTAAAAAACTTTTCAGTTTGGCATGTTTATATTTTTTTCTCTTTCTTTTACCTGAAGAAAAAAATGTACATATTTTTTTGGTATTTTTCTTGCATAAATAAAGTTTTTAAGATGAACTAAAACAGAATTTAGTTGAAAAACCTCAGCTGAAGTATCATCAAAATTATTTAAAATATGCCTCCTAAAATACTTGAATACAAAAGTCTGATTTTTTAAACATTTGGGTGTTTTAATGGGCAGTTTTAAACAAGCTTACATGACAATTTTTCATCCGAACTACTGTTGTGAGAGCAAAGTTAGATGGTCTATGGTCATATAGGCAGTATGCATTCAACAACCTTTTCATTCAAAAGCATCTTAGCTCTAACCTGCACATAAAACGTTTATTTTCTACTTCTGGATTAATAATACTGGTGAGCATCTACCTTTGAGTCAAGCCAGACTCGGCCTTATATGAAAGATTAGCGCTCTCCTTAGACAGATTAAGGTGGACGCTGTTTCCATAAAGGAAAACATTCTTGTTCTATGAACTGAGAGTCTCTGGAGAACTGACCTCTCATCAGGCGAGTCCACATGGAAGGTCCTCTCGATGACGGTGGTCCACTGGAGGCAGCGTATGATGAAGGTGTTTGGCTTCGGCCTCTCCGTCTTCATCAGCTGACATTCTGAAAAACAGGGACAGTACTGTTGTTTCAGTATAATAACAAAAATGTTTCTGCACTGAATAGCATAAAGAGGGGGGAAAGCAAGAGAATGTGGAGGTTAAGAGCTTTAAACTGTACCTAGAATAAGATTAAGATCGGAGGGTGCATATAGTTTGGTCCTGTACTAAAGAGCTGATATAAAAGTACATCTCCGTTTTCTCCAGGGTGTCTACAGAAGTACTCTTTCCAAGTAAATACACTGATGTTGGTTCAAAATGAACAGTAAGGGAAAAATGACAACATTTGGGTGAGTTAAATAAAAGAGAACAAAATCTCATCAGCTGTCATAAATGCTAGTTATTATTGCAATGCTTTGGTCTGTCCAATGATTGTTTACAGTCATTGTGTCTGTCAGGCTGGAGAAATTTTTGCGGTAATGTGACTGAAAATGTTTAAGACCCATTGAATCTGAATTTAAGACAATTTAGAACTTTTTAAGGCCTTACATTACAAAAACTTTATTTCGGACATTTTAAGTCTTTTTAAGGACCTGCAGACACCCTGTTCTCAAACTTACGTGTAGTTATAGCATGCATTAATACATTACTGTGTGTATAAAGCTGGGCTCAGACTACAGGAATTTAATAATCCTAAGCAATTTTGAATTCAGGTTGCATCATCACATAGAGAAACTTCACAGATGTTCTTCTGTCTAATCTCAAACGTGCACACACTACAAGGTTTGAAAACAGTGCCACATCACACACTACAGGATATTTATTAAGATTATGGTGCAAGATAAGCCTGAATGTTCAACCTCACATGATCTCATGGGGAAGCAGATGTAAACTAAACAGACTGATGTGGTGTGACAACGTGCTGTAACGTTAACAAGGCTTATCACTGAGAAAAACTCAAGCAGAAGACTGAACTAGTCTGGATGAGAAAATGGTCCGGGAGACGAGGTCAACATGGGTTGTCTTTTCTTCAGTGAATACTGGAGGTGAAATTGTAACTGTGAGTTTTACTATCTGTCAACAGTAGTATGATAGCTAATATGCATATCAAGTGTGGTCCTCTTCCAGATGCACTCATTGAGTCCAGATATTGCAAAAGAGGAACCCAAGATTTTTCCCATTTATATCACATTTTGGATAACCGAAACAAGTTCACACAGCCAGTTTCTGAAGCATGGTGTACTTGATGTCTTCCAGTCTCTTAGAATGAGTTTTTTAGCTGGCACCATGCCCATCAAAAGAGCTGAGAGTGCTTTTCCCTTTACCCTTTATGGTTTAACCTGCGTACTCTCATCCGTGATGGGCAGTGTTTAATAATCATACATAGATGATATGTGTTGCTATGTGCTTTTGTGTTAATAACTCTTGACAATG
>JAPZEB010000003.1:22134247-22157051 GCA_029783705.1 Chaetodon striatus | reverse complement strand
GGGAAGACGAAGGAAAGAGAGCCACTCACTGTCGACCAAAATAACTGATAATGATGTTTGCCAGCAACCCTAATTTAGTACGCTGACAGGCCGCCTCAGATATTCTTTGAATTACACCTACACAATTACACATACAAGGTGGATAGGTAACTTCTTAACACTATATTTTAATGTTGTGGCCGTCTGTTCTGTGTGTTTTTTTCCCCTCATCTTTTCAGTGTCAGTTTTGTGTGTTTGATGGCTCTTAATGATTTAGAAATGTTAAGATGAAAGTTTCATGTCCATCCGAGCCTTGAAAATGCTCATACATGGTCATTGTACAAAAAGAGGACTGTTACCTCAGAAAAAAGCTATAATCATAATATAACACTATCAAAATGGGTCACTTTGACTGAGGCACGCCACTTAGATGACTTCTGGTCTCTGTGTAGCCTTAGCGTGTCTCTTTTTAATACACACTGACCATGGGATCCAAACCCACTGAAAATGTTTATTTCAGTTCGTGTTTTGGCGACAGCTCGGCCAGTGTGAGCGTGTGGCGTTAATTACTAGTGTGTGAGAACGTAATGGGAACCCGATGTTGCATAACAATTGAAGTCCTGTGTGGACATCCATTCCAATGTGGGAATGATGGTCTTAACTGCGATGTGTCACTTGACCAAGATAATGACAGAGGGCTGTTTGTTTCTCAGACGGTGCGGGAGAGAAGCGACCGGTGGTGAGTCTGGTGGAGGACGAGGCCAAACCCACGGTGTCTGTGTTTAACATCTTCAAACAGGTGAAGTGACATATGAACACAAATCAACGAATGCCACACGAGCGTTGTACATGCAGATAAAGAGGCAGCGTACCTCCGCTGTGAGCCGGAGATAACCGGCTTCACTCTGCATTTTCCATCATCTGCCTCTACGACAGATTAATCTGGTTACATAATATTGATTATGTTCGTCTTGTGCTGTCTGATCAGATCTGGGTGATGGCTCTGTCAGTGTGCTTCATCTTCACCGTCACCATTGGAACATTCCCAGCCGTAACAGTGGAGGTGAAGTCGACAGTAGCAGATGGAGGCGCCTGGGGTGAGTCTCATCTCTGACAGCACATTCACTGTTAAAGCAGCGAGGGAGCCAGTAACTTTGATGATGTGACATTTGAGAGGGATGGATGCCAAATTTCATCCCTGTTTAAAGCTTATTCCCGAAATTTGTTTGTTTTTGTTTCATTTCCCATCAAGAAGTTAGGAAGATTTTAACCTCTGACGTCTGACAGCAGAGTTTGGGTTCACAGGGCAGGATTATCTTCTATTTCAAAGCAAGCACTTCAAACTTATTCACATAATTTTCCTATTTATCTTGATGCTGAATATTTTTCCATCTCATCCACTGTTGCTGCCATCGCACATCTGTGTAGGTGAAAATGCATAAACAAGGCTCTATTTATGAACATGAGAGCAGCCTGTGAAAACACTGAAGTTAGTTTTGGTATCCACAATCAGGGTTCCCACACGTTTTTAGAAACGGTACAAAAGACACACACATCACATCGTCCAGTGGAGTGGGTGCTGGACCAAAGAAACGTCTGGCAAAGTAGAAAACAGTCTGAGAAACAGCCGCGTGCCTCAAAATGTCACTCTGCATTATAATCCTTCTAAACGGGAGCTTCTCGCTGTGCTGACTTTTTTGTTTAAAAAACTTTTTCATAATATTTTGCCCCATTTATGTGACTTCAGCGAAGCAGTTTGAAAAAGTTAGGCCTGTATAGCAAACACAGGGTGGAGTAATGAGGCTCACTCCAGCGTCCTTTGCCCTCAAACAGGAATTACATCAAATATGTGACATGTAATACGGAGTGTCTTGCCTCTGTGTCTACACATACAGTACACACAAATAGTAATATTATCTACCCAGGAAGGGCAGGCGTGAAATATCTGCCGACACTGGAAATCTGTTGAGCGGCCTTTTGGCTGTCTTGATAACTTTTCCCTTCGGCATCGCTGACCAGACCCGCTCCCCCCTGCTGCTCATATCAGATGCTTCGTTGTAGAGCTTCCATCCAGTGTGGCTAGAGTCTTCCTCAAGTCATGTATTATTTGTTTTTTCAGTCAGACATTATTAAACACACACTTCTAAGGCATGTGTAGATAAGCAAACTGCTTGCGCTTGCTAATTTTACTCTCAAGTAGAGTAAAGTAGTAGAGTAGTAGACATTCCCCCTGCCACCTACCTGCATACACCAACATGCATCATGTAATAACAGAAACATTTCAGCGACAGTTTCATTTGCACTACTGTATTATACGACAGTTTATGTTGCACTTATCTCCTGGGCTGGTGCAACCTTAAGGAGCTTTTATTCTTTTAGCCTAACATGTTATGACAGAGTTGATGTATTTTTCCCCAGTAGTCCTGATTGTGCTATCATGTTATTCAAATCGACATTCTTGTTGTACTACATGGTTGTCTACTGTATGTCATGATTGTATATGATGATTGTATCTGCTATGCAGCTATGTGGGGAAACACATTTCCTGTTTGAGACAATAAAGTTGATCTTATCTCATCTTATCTGTGACACAGCGCAACGCAGGGCAGTGCAAGACTTAAATTAGCTGTCGAATGGAAATACTTCAATAAACCATGGACATGTTTTGAGATTTTCATGAACATGTTAAGAAAAAATAGCTAAAATAAAACATTCTGTTAATTTCAAACCATTTTGGGTTGTCTACAGGTCCTTAAAAAGTCTTAAAATGTCTTAATAAGGCCTTAAAAGTCATTAAATAGTCTTAAAATTGAATTTGTGAGGTCTTAACTACTGCAAATATTTTATCTAATTTCATTTATCCAATTTTAAATGTCTTCTTGTGAAAATGAGTGAAGCTTATCTCTGTAAAAGTCCACATTTCTAATGTCGCAGATCCTTAAATGATCATTTTACTTCATACTTGCAGTTACCTTTTGGCAAAATGTAGATTGACTTAATTCACTCTAATAACCATATTCCTGCATAACACTGACCTCTGCACAAGAACACATTTAAACAACTTACCTGCAGTGTATATACAGTATAAATAAGTAAAACATGATTTGTCCAAACATCTGTCCTAAATTTGGTTAAAAGGTGTCTTGAGCAGGTTTTTAAAAGCATTAAATTCAAATGTCTGATACCTGTAGACACCTGTCTTAAACATTAGCAGTGTTCTTCTTCATGACAGCTGTGGTTGGAGTCACAGCAACAACAGGATTAGAAAACATCAAACTAGTTTGAGATGTTTTGTAGGAATGATTTGAGTCCAAACGAAGACCCTCCATTAAGGACAAAGCCCACAGAAGTTTTTTTGTTAAGCAGACATTTGCAGTCTCGTTGTTAACAGCAGTTTGTTTGTTTTGCTCCATTTTCAGAAACTTACTTCATCCCCGTGTCATGTTTCCTCCTCTTCAACTTGATGGACTGGGCTGGCAGGAGTCTGACGGCCGTCTGTATGTGGGTCAGTAACAACACTCAAGACACAAATAACATGTTTCACAGACAGGGCTCGGCCTCTCTAACCTTCTCTGGAGGCTTGGGCTTCCTCTGTGGGTTCAGGGCTTGATGACATCACAGGTGGTTTAATTTTACTGTGAAGTTTCCTGCAGGTTTAGAGCATCTGTGCAGGTGAAATTTGATTACAAATCTTGTCTTCATTGTCTGGTAGATTCGGCAGGACCTACAGTCAGCTGGAGCTTATTTCAGAAAGCACCAGTTTGCGGTTATGCCAGTGACCAGTGGTTAAACTTTGCTGCCTCACACTTTAACAAATCGCTTGAGAAACAGCACTGTGGTTTATAAATACGTGCGCCTCACAGAGCCCATTTAAAATGACCGCATCAAAATATTTAGTGCGATCTGCTGATGTCTGGCGGGCAAGTGGCGCTACGGACAACAGACACCCTTGTTGACACTTTAATGGAAACCTTTGGCAGCATAAAATGTTTACACAGGAATAAATCACTGAGTCGTGACGGGGAAAACATCAGCTGCTCAGAGTTTGGGGAGAAAATAAAGGAGGCGAGTTTTGCTGCTAAGATCAGAAGTTTATTTTGGAGAAAGGCGTGTGTGCGTGTGTGTGCTGTGTAAAGGAAGTGGTTTTGGGGGTCAGTTAAGAGTGACTGTGTTTTTGAAGGTTTGATCCCGCTTCTCTCACATGAACATCTGGAGGGCTGTTTGAATGCAGTTTGGAGGTTATTGAAATGCTAAGAAGCCGTCAGTGGTGCTCCACAGCTGGGCAGTGTGTCTGCTGCCATGATGGCATTTCTTCTCTGCTGCGAGCTTTAATCAATTACTTTGGAGTCGTTACATCTCCTGCTATATTGCTTTTAATTCACCAGTTGGTTACCCGTGTCTCATTTGGCTTCAGTGTCGGATGTCTAATTTCCTGCGATCCAGTGGAAATGATCAGATTGAATCAATTCATTCTGTAGTACAGTTTCTCACTCCAGCCTGACCTGCGCTGTGAACGCAGCCTCTTGGTATGAGTGCAGATAATAGCAGTCAGCTGCTCTGGGATCATGTGAGTTTATTTCCCGTCATTAGAAGACATATCAGGATCCAGACAGTTTCCTCTGAGGTGCTTCGTGATTACAGGTCCTTTGATCTGATGTACAATTGTTTCTCCCTCTAAACCGCCCACACTTACTGTAAATCTGTATGTTACAGTGTCTGCGGGAAATACAAACATCCCAAACTATGTTACAGTGTCATAATTAAACCTTCTCTGTCCCTGACGTCGCTGCCTTGATCTCTCTCTCCAGCCGGGTAAAGACAGTATTTGGCTTCCTGTCCTGGTGGGCCTGAGGGTCGTCTTCGTCCCCCTCTTCATGCTGTGTAACGTCCAGCCTCGTTACTACCTCCCCGTGCTGTTCGGCCACGACGCCTGGTACATCATCTTCATGATCTTCTTCTCCTTCTCCAATGGATACCTGGCCAGTCTCTGCATGTGCTTTGGACCCAAGTAAGAGCTGCACACACACACACACACACACACACACACTGCACACCGCGGGAAAACTATCAGAGTGACGAATGTGAATTTGGCAGACGACTCAGTGGAAGCTTCATGCCCATTTGTTTTCATCAGTCTCATGTTGGTGCATTAAGAGGGGAACAAGTTGTATAAAAACTTTTTTGGCACACGCCCTAAACTCCGAGCTATTGGCTGTGGAGTTGCATCATGGGTAACGTAGGCGCTGGGCTTTTACAAGAGTAGATATCTCTGTTCTGTCTCTGATTCTACTGCATCTGTTAACATTTTTGCGTTAATGGTACAAAAGTGCCGTGCGAATTAGGGGGAGTACTCTGTTAAGTGTTGGTGTGGAGCCTGGAGGAGATTAGCCTAGCTTAGCATAAAGAAAAACACCAGGCTGACTGTCTTTGAAGCTCAAAAGCACTCGTACCAACTCCTCTAAAACTTAAAATAACTCAGTGTTTGTTTTGTTAATCAGAATCAGAAATATGATGTGTTACAGTCGCTCCAATGTAAAGAATAGAGAGTTATAATGAGTAAGAATGAGAGTGTGAAATAAAGTATTTAAATATAAAGCAATAAAATAAAATGTGCATTATGCTACAGTGTTTACCACTAGTACTTAATATATTTAAATATTTAAAAATAAAATGTATATCTTCACTGTGCTGCGGCTGTAAGTGAGAAAATGTAATTACAATATATACATTAATAATATACAGTACAATAAATATATACAGTCTTGTTATGTAATGTGACGGTTTGTAAATCAAAAAAACTTTAATTAGAAAAACATAATTAATTTTAGCTGACTCTTGGACAGAAAGAAAAAATCTTATGCCCCCTAATGTTGAACTGTTCCTTTAAATGATGCTTTATGCTTTACTGGTGAACCTCTCCTTCCTGATGAGTTTTGTCCCTCTGCTGTCCCCGTACAGGAAGGTGCCACCTCATGAGGCGGAGACGGCGGGGGCCATCATGGCCTTCTTCTTGTCCCTTGGCTTGGCGCTGGGCGCCGCGATCTCATTCGCCTTCCGGGCCATGATCTAAACTCCAGCAGACCCTTCAGTAGACGTAGACTAGACGACCCTATCCTCCAACACTCTGCCTGTCTCCACCCGTCATGGGAGAACGTCGCTTCTCTACAACAATCTCCGACTGAGCAGAGACAGCACAGAAGACTAGAGGACTTCGGTCTTCTCAAATGTACAGTAGAGACTCGTCTCATCCAGCCGTCTCGGCAACAATATAAGCTGAAACACGTTACTGAATATTTTCCTCCAGACGCAGCAGCGCAGTGTGTGAACTCGATGCCATTGATCAAACAGGTTGTTTCTCTGAGATGAAGTGAAGGCTGCAGAGAGCAACCGGACGAGCAACTCGAAACCAAATGTGTATAAAAATCAGTTGTAGTGGACTTTAAAAATTCTTCAAGGTGCATTTTCTTTCCCCAGAAATCATACATTTTGAGCCCAGGCAGTTGAATGAAGACGACCTGAACACGAAGGAGCTCAGAGCCTCGTTTATAAAACTTTATTTTTCACAAAATGATACAAAAGATGTTTTTATGTCATGTAAAATTCTTACCCTTAATTTGAGGCAGTCACATTGTTTAGGAATCGGTGTGTAAATAAAGTCTTAACACATTTTTATGAATGAGGCTCTTAGATTCTGGTGTTCAGCTCCTCCTCCAGTAAATTTAATCACCAGTTAAATAGACATTTTTCTTTTAATGACTTGACTGTGGACCGTTGCAGCTCTTTAACTCTGATCAAACCAAATACATGACGACAACATGGGAAACTGATGAACTCTGAAGGGAGGTCACGATCCATCAGACGGCCGATTAATGCGCCGTGTGTAAACCGATTCGCTCCCTCGCCCTGCTCGCAGTGTCGACTGGGGTCACTTTGTGTTTGTAAATGTCCTCATGACAAATCGGTAAATTCTCAAAGAATGTAAGGACGGACTGAATCCTGAAGACGAGGTTTTAATCAATAATCTGGGCCACTAACCGCTGAGTATTTGTTGTCTTAGAGCGTGGTGTGTGTTTGTAGTTTTAGATGAAGTTGTACCAGCGTGGCTTTGTTTGGTTTATCTGTCACCTCAGTTTGACTTCAGCAAACAGAAACCGAGGTCACGTTCTCAGCCACACGTTGAAGTTTTTACAGTTACTGTCTTCCTGATGAGCAGATTTTGTCACAATATATTTTTATTTTGAGCGCAGCAATAAGAAGAAGCCGTCAGTGACATGAAACGTGCCATTTGTGTGAGAGATTAGGAGACTTTTTTTAAATCATTGTTTGGCTCTGTGGAGCCGTTGTCTCATTTAAACATGTTCTCATGGATTAGTTTTATATCACAGCTAGTTTTTAGTATGTTTTCCTTTTTATGAATGGGGAGGAGATTATTAAAAGGCTCCAGTGCCTGTCAGTGTTATATTTTGTGGCCTTTTTTGTTTTTTTAAGTCTGCTTTACACATCATTATTATAATTATTATTATTGTTATTATTAACACCAGCTGTGTACATCCTAACTACCTGTTTGCTTAAAAGCACAACGTTGGTCCCGTCTCTCGTACTTTGTGTTTTGGTTGGTGCGGGAGTCACGGACCTTTAAAATGTTACTTATATTTCAGCTTCAAACAGTTCAGTGATGAAATAAAACTGTATTTTTAAGAATCTGGCTCCACCTGCTGGTCATTTGTGGAAACGCACTGCTCGACACCTCAGCAGCTGAGATAAAGAAATGTAGCTGAGGTACTTTTAAGTGAACTTTATGATACAAAAAGCAATTAAATTAAATTGGACGCACAGTATAACCTGCTGATCTGTCCCTTGTGCTGCGTCTGCACGTGACTGAATGTCGTTCACATGAAAACGCCTCGGTCACAGAAAAATGCAGCCTCTCTTGGCTCCCTCTCAGTGACCTTTGTGAAACAAGGCCGCTGATTAAGCAACTCTAAACTCTGCTCAGAGAGAGCTCAACTTCTCAATATTACTGCTCTGACATGTAACAATTTAGGATTGTGAAACAGGTTTCCCATGAAAGTACTTACACACACACACATTTCTTAAACCTCAGTAAATAACTGTGCTAAGAGACGTGATGCATTGTGTTTGACAAACAGTGGTTTTGATTTGTGCTGCAGATGAAATGTGTTTAGAGAAATTACACAACCGCAATGTGCGTTAATTTAAACACAACAAGAAAAAAGTGTATAAGTAAGGGAAAAGAACTAAAACTGAAATGTTGAATTGCTTTTAGTCACTCGTGTTACAGCCTGGCTCACTGGCTGCAGCATAAAGGGAGACAGACACGAGGTGACGGGCTGAAGAACTTAATTTATTTAGCAAAAACACAAGCAAACCAATAGAATAACTGGGAATCAGTGAATCAGTGGTGTAGTGCATGTATGGGTGCATATGGATGTGTGTGTGAAAGAAACAAAAGAACGTCATAACGGTCTCATGCTGCTGAGGTGGGGTCTGTTCAGGTGATGGCAGGAGAAGACAGAGAGAGCCAGACTGCAGGCTGAGGCAGATAATTGAAGGCCCAGGTGTGCCCCATCCCGCTAACGACCCTCCTGCAGACAGAGGAGAGAGCAGCAAAAGAGCCATGGGGGAGTTCTCTTTAATTTAAGGGGTGTAATAGTGTCAACATGTAATTCATCTCCGTGTCAAAAACAAATATTTTAAGGGTTTTATTAAAAGTCTAAAATGGTAAAAATATGGGTCCCTCAAGAAAAAGGTTGGGAACCACTGACTCAGGCTGCTCGGAGCAGGTTAACTTCAGAGTATCGGATCGCAACCTGTCAACGCCCCGACCTCTGACCAATCGCATCACTGAAGAAAAAAGTATCCACGGACAAAAGTCCAGTCTCAGGTAAAAAAGAGGAGCCTGTGTGTGTGTGTATATATTTTTTATATATACTGTATTAATCCCGCAAGGGGAAATTCAATGTTTTCACTCTGTTGTTGCTTTTTTTGACACATACAGGTCCAAAAACACAAACGGGACCTATACATGCATTAAATGGAGAAATGTCAGAGTGATCCATGCTCCGTATTTTTGGTCCAGGCAGGGACTTGAACCAGTGACCCTTCCGTTCCCAAGCCAAGTCCCTATGGACTGAGCTACACCATCACAGGTTAGTTAAATCATTTGTTCCAGTTTTAAAACAGCTTCTCACAAACAAACATTGTTTACACACTAAACACATGATGTTAACAGGATTTGAAATTATGCAAAGTTCAGCAGCGACAGTGTTGCTGTTTCACTCTGATTTAATCACTGCAGCTCAAAATAACGAGACACCTGTGTGATGAGAACTAGGAGAAAACAGATAATATTTTTTTATATAATAAACCCCAATAGATAATTGTGCTATGAAGTGTGAGACAAACTGCTTTTGATTTGTGCCGTAGATGAAGTTTGTTTCAATATATAACAAGAGAATTGTGATAATATGCAAGAAAACTAATGTAAAACTCAAATGTTTAATTTCTTTTTGGTCATTTCATCCACATCAAACACTCTTCTCTACAAACTGATCCCACAGAACAGACAAAAAGGAGCCAGAAGACTTGAATTGATGATTTATTCTTAAGGTAAACATTTTATTCAAAAATAAATTACCGGAGATATCTTTAAAAGGCAGACAGACATAGTCTCCGACCCACTCGTCACAATCAAAACAATTTCCTATCAGAATCCAAATATTCACACCACATGTTTCTATTGACGTCCGTCCTCGTGGACACGGAGATAACCTAGTGTAAACCCTACAGCAGCGACTTATCATTTAAACAAACCACAGACTGTTGTTAAGTTGATCAAGAAAAAAACAAAACAGCCATCGTCAACTGATTCACTATAAAATGTATACAAAGTTTATTTAAATATTTAATCCAACATACATGCCCGATTGGTAATATGTGAACACAGAGACTGTACAGTACGAGACTGGCGCTTAAGGTGAGAGATAATGTGGATGGAATCGACGCAGACGAGCTCAGACAGATGTGATGCAGCTGTTGAACAAAGATATGAGGAGGAGGAGGAGGAGGACATGTCTCTGTCTCACTTCCTGTTGTTGAGTTGTTTTATCAGGCTGCTTTTGGGAGACCCAGCTCTGATGGAGACATGGTCACATGATTTAGATTCAGCTCTGGAGCAGGAGGGAAAGAAGGCAGCAGATACAGTCGTTCACTGTCAGTTAAAGGAATAGTTCAACATTTTGGAAGATACGCTCGTTCACTTCGTTGCAGAGAGAAGACTGACCAGTTAGATATGAAGCTGGAGCAGCCTGTTAGCTTAGCATGAAGGTTGGGAAATGGAGGAAATGGCCAGGTTGGAAACCTACTTGCCAAAAGTCAGTTTTTACCTGCTCCTATACAAATAGTTTTATTAATTAGCAGTTTGCAAATCAAATCAAAGACTAAGGAGGAGCAGGAGGGTTGTAGGGAGAGATGAGATGCTGTGGGCTCTTGTTTTGGCACTCCAGCGCCACTTTGCCTGAACTTGTCGAGCCCGTTTTATCCGCCTATCTCCCAAACTTGCGCCACACTGCTTGATACATAGTTAGAGTTTGCAGGATAACTGAAATGCTTGCTTGCGATTTAGCTCGTTTACTTTGTCTGAATCCGCCGCCATTTTCTCACAAGTGCCTGATCTTCACTCAACAGAGATGAGAAGGAAGCGAAATGGCTCACTGTAGCTATTTCCATCATCAGCTCCTGAAAAACGATGCGTTTAAGGATGTCTTTTTTTATCACGTGTACCATCAGGCAAGTGAGTTACTAGATTTACTCACCTGATGTGGCGTTTTACTCGCCCTGGGCAATCGGGCAGGTAAAATATCAGCCCACCAGCTCCTAAAACTCACTAATTAACATGTTTAATTCGTGCACAAAAGGTTTTCTCACTCTGGTTTGTGCATGAATTCAACAAACAAGATATGAAGGATTAATTATTGAGCTTTTGAGGTGTCGGTATAGGCTGAGGTTTCACCCTGCTTTAGCTGCTGCCTTGTGAGACAACCATCAATCTTCTCATCTGACTCAAGACCAAAAAAGCGTACTTTCCAAAATGTCAAATACTCCTTAAAGAGGTGTAATAAGAGCTTAAAAAAAGGCTTCCCAAAAGCAACAATCATAGTCCCAAAACTGAGGGTAAACCTGCAGGGCTGCTGCGGCTTTCATGAAAGGCAGTTGAAGAGAAAATGCTTGATAAAGACAGTCCTCCTGAGCTACCTGACTACAGAGGCCTGGGCTCTAAAAGCTCTTAGCTAGCTTAAATGCTACGACACAGCAGCTCTTAATATCATGCAGAGGGCTGAACGCTGGCAGGTCTGCTACTGAGACACTAAAGGCCAGATAAAACATGTCAGTCCTAAATTAAAAACACGCTGAAAACAGGCTCACTTACGATTCTCTTCAGGATTACAATCACAAAGTATTAAAGGGAAGGACGTGCAGACGTCTAGAAGCAACCTGAGCCCAGAGTGTGATAATGTCACCTGGTGAACGCACCTTCCGAAGTTAGTGTGAGAATCTGAATGAACCGAGACAGGTGAACTAGTGGTATGTCAAAAGGAAATATACAGTTTTGCTTGATTTCTTTCTTGCTCAGATTCGTAGGAGACAGAGGCTGGAAGTTTGACCGCTGAAAACGCCTCTCCAGCTCGTCCACGACAGGGTGTTCAATTTACTTTCACTTCAGTAGAATCAATAAAATCAGTTTCCTGAAATAACAAAAAACATGAACACGACAATCACCTCGTTATTAGTCGATTAGTCACTTGTGCTTGTGGGAAACGTTAATCAACAGGCTGAGGAGAAAGTAAACTGAGCTCTGGCCTCTGAGACAAAACGATTTAACGCACAGAACAAGTGTTTCAGTTTGCATCCATTGTTGATAACAGCTGCCCACATCGGTGTCAGTTTTCCCTGAATTACAGCTCAATCCTGAAGCGAGTGCAGTCCGCTACCAGCAAATATATGTGTGTGTGTGTGTGTGTGTGAGTGTGTGTGTGTGTCAGCCTACAGTTTGCATTACAGCACAAGATGCATCTATCACAGCATGGCACACTGGAGAAGATGACAGTCCTTCAGGTCCTGTTTTGGCAAGAGGCTCCGCCGCTGCCGCCTTCTCTGCTCGGTCCTCTCATTGATCGTGCAGTTTCTGCTCTGAGGCACTGGGGGGGGGGCGATGAAGAGCAGGGCAGACGAGCGAGCCTACAGGTCCACAACAGCAAGTAAAGATGGGGCAGCGATGTGATGGTGGACGTTTAGAGGGAGGAGGGGGGGGTGGATAAAAGAGGGTCAGCTTTGGTGTTGAACTAGTTCCACAGTTCTAGGATTGAACACGTTGAGCGAGTGGGCGGGAGGAACACGACGGGGGAGGAGATGACGAGGAGGAAGAGCGTCAGTGAGTCTTTAACTTGGTGTGCTGCGAGGCCTGTTCTGTCAGGCTGGCTTTGATAGAGTTAACCACCGTCTGCCTGACGTTGTCTTCCATATAATGTTCACTTAGTGGCTTCAAAACCTGCGGGAGACGGGACAGAGAGGATTTTACGTTAGAACAAAACACGTTAAATAATCGAAAACACATCCATAAAAGGGGACAAAGAAACTGAAAGAAAGAAGGTTAGGGAAGAAAAATGTTGAAGGTAAAATAAAAAGAACAGTCACCAACATGACGACCACGCAAACAACCAAACATTCACAACAACAAAGTATCTTAAACTGAAACAAACTAAAAAGAAATGGTCCATCTAAGCTTATTAAACACCGTTTGGGCAGGCGTCATGTCCGTGAGATCCTGAGATGAGCCTGGCCTGCAGGTGCTCAGATACATTCAGTGAAGCTCAGACGGCGTCCAGAGGTTAAAGTCTAAGAATCCAGCACCATTGGACTGAAAATTAACAATAAAGAAGCCAGCAAACTGCAGAAGTTTCGATATAAAAAGGGAAGTTTAACAGTCTGTAAATCCAGCCAGCAGCTAGTTCATCTTGTAGTTGTTGTTGAGAGGAGACAGAGCTCTGAGTCCCAGCGTTGCTCCCGATGGGAACGAGGGGAGGAGAGAGATGGGCCAAGCCAGGCGGCTCCTGACAGGCTCCACGAGTTTGGAAAACACCTGAGAGGACAGCAGGGAGGAACGGGAGAGTTAAACAAGGAACAACAGGAGCAAAGACACGGGAGCAGGAAGAGGAGAAAAGTATGAGAAGGATCGATCCAGACGTTTGGGGAAGAGATTAAGGAGAAATAAAAAAGGTAAAAAAAGAAAAAAGAGATGAAAGACTGAGGAAACTGGATACATGTTGAACCATACAAATTAAACGGATAAAAGACGGCTGGTAGCAGGAGGTAGAGAAAGTAAAAGGAAAGGAAATGAGGCAGGATGTGGGTGACGGCAGGCAGAAGATCAGAGAAATGGTAATCGACACCTCTCACCTTTCTCAGCGTCTTCTGTAAAGCAGGGAGGGAGGAGGAGACACAAAAGCAGAGGAAGGAGGGAGAAGTCAGAGGAGACACGAGGGCTGCCTGTGTGGTGAGTGTCAAACATTCATGAAATTCCTCACAGATAAGAAACACACAGAAACTTCACATTTGTGCTCCTGGGTGCTGAGTCTGCACGCCAACATCTGATGGAGGAATGAGAGGAAATAAAAGCAGGTGCTGATAGAGTGTCAGGGCGGAGGGAGCACTGGGAAGTGATTCAGAGTGTGTGAGATGGATGCGAGGACAAGCATGAACATGCAGTTGATAACAGAAAGTAAAAACTGATGGAAGGATTCTTGTTTCTCGGGCATCATAGACACCTAAAAATAAAAGGCAAATCTGAACTTAGAGGTCCAGTGTGTCGGATTTAGAGGCATCTATTGGCAGAGATGTAAATAATACTTTAAACTATGTTTTCATTAGTGTATAATCACCTGAAACTAAGAGCTGTCGTGTTTTCGTTACCTTAGAATAAGCCGTTATATCTACATATGGAGCAGGTCCTCTCTCACAGATTTTGGGATATTGTTTCTACAGTAGCCCTGAACAGACAAACACTGGCTCCAGATAGGGCCATTTTTGTCTGCATGTCAGCCACCGTAGTTCTCCCACATGTTTGGCAGACAAAGTTTTTCGTTTGGTTGCAATCTGCAACCTCAATGCTAGATGCCACTAAATCCCACACACTAGCCCTTTAAAGGCAAACTAAATCTAAACTATAGTAGAAACCAGTGGCAGCAACAGTTACTATAACTCACACACACTGAAAGGAAAATGCAATTGAAATGTCAGTCACTCAAAAACTTTGACTTGGATGTGAATAATCAAAAGCTAAAAAAAATCCAATAACAACATATGACCACATATTTGTTTTCTAACATGTACCCTCGACGTACATGTACTGACTGGGGCATTTTCCAGGTGAAAAATAAACCTGTCAGTGCTCTGTGGTGGACAAATATGTAATGTAGTGCTGCAACAATCAATCAACAAAATAATTAACTGCCATTTATTTCATTAAATTATTTGGCAGCTGGCTCCAGCTTCTAAAATGGAATAATCTGTAGCTTCTCTCAGTTACATATCGCAGTAAATATTTCATGTACTGACTATAGTCCTAGACTCAAAGCAACTAGTTGAAAGAAATAAGAGATAATGAAGATAACTTGGCTTGAGACATAATTACTACATAACACACATACACATCTTTGGTTTTTCTGTGGTGCAATATCTTGTTCTTAGTGGCCGACATATGCGCCAACACTAAACCATCTTTGATAAGATTTTATCTGCCTTATCTGGACACAATTTCCAGATAGTTTCGGCCAACCATCCACTGCTCGCTCACCTGGCACCACAACGCTCGCTAACGTTACAGCTAGGCTGAAGAGGGCGCCATTGTTAATATCTAGCACTGTCATGAGCACAAGCCTCTACGGTTGGTGGGTGTAGTTCATGTAGCTTCAAACAGCTCACAACAAGGTCAAGCCACAATCAAGCCATTCCCTCTCCCTAAAGGACCTGGAGATAGTCACCTTCACTCTCAACACCTTCCTTTTCGACTACTGTAACTCTCTGGGCATTAGTCAGTCCTCTCTGTTCCCCTTCCAAGTGATTCAGGACGCCACCAGGCTCCTCACAGGTACGCGGAGGAGAGACCAGATCACACTGGTTGTAGCGTCTCTCCACCAGCTGCTTGTAAAGTTCATAATTGACTTTAAGTTTATATTCCAGAGAAGGCAGACATCTCTACAGATATCTGTAAACACTCTGCAACTCACAACAAAAGATCCTGACTGATAAATATCACCACAGGTATGAGGAAAAATAAGCCAGATGTTAAAAAATAACCTGTAACACAATCTCTGCTCTCACCATGTAGGTCAACCAGGACAAACACACACACTCACTCCTCCCTCCTCTCACACCGTCAAACCCACCTGTTCCCAGAGTGTCTCGGCGATCAGGTCTATCAGCGTCCCCACCTCCCGAAACTCTCCAGAATACTTCACATACGCCCAGGCGCAGAGTGACAGCAGCGCCATGCCCATGACCAGGTTAGCCAGCGCTGCCAAGGTGCTCAGACCGATGAAGCCCGTCACCCCGGAGACCACGTAGGTGACGAACATGACTGCGAAAAGCGTGGCGGGCGTGCGTGCTGCGTAGAAGATGTTTTTGCCGTCGTTGTGCCTGGAGAAGTTGGTGAAGGCCTCGTCCAGCTCGGACTCCAGCTGGCTCTGGTAGCGCTGGCAGAACTCCTCGCCGCCCATTTTCTTCACGGAGCGGAAGAAACGCACTGAGTGCTCCCGGAACTCCTCGTGGCAGCGCTCCAGGTCGGCCGGGGCGATGTATGGCTTGTCTCCACCGCAGACCTGAAAGGAAAGACATGTCGGTGTGAGAGACAGGAAGTGACGAGACTAAGAAAGTGATGAGGTCACATTTTGCAGGATATTATATGAACACTTCTGTTAGTGTGCTGCTAGCTTCCTGTAAACCATATCAAAATCAGACCATGACTACGCCCTGCTCTCCTTCAGTGACACCCGGTTGGCAACCTTTGGCTCATGAACTGATTATGATTCACTGTGCTTGTGAAAGAGAAACAAGTCCTCACCAGCTCCATGTTCTTGCTGTACAAGTCTTTGGCTCCTGCCACAGCAGTCAAGTTGTTGGCCTCTGCTGTCGCCTGACAAACAACAGAACACGGTCAGATTCAACAGAGCTTTGATGACCACAGGATATGAGAGTTAAAACCTAAAATGTGTGACCTGTACTTGATAGGATTCCTCTGTTTGGAGACAGTAACTAACCTGCAGCATGGACTTTGGGTGAGGCAGCTCCTCCCCTTGGTAGATCTTTATGTAAGCCTGCAGGAGTGTAAAATAACACAGGTTATCACAGTGTTTCATGTACAATGTTGATATTCTGCCAGCTAATACAGGAAATGAACAGCCTGGCAGAAACTTTTTAAAGACTCAGTTTGGGGGAAATACTGCACATGGGTTGTGTCTTTTAAGAAACAGGATTTACCACTGCTAAACACTGAAACATAAATCACTGTGAGTATGATTTATGTGTCTGTGCTGTGACACTAGACGAACAGTTTAAAGCTTTACAAACCATAATTAGCCCTTCCTTGTTGAGCTGGTTAGAAGGTTGAAAAGCAAACCAAATTTAAAGATGGATAAAAGATGTGGCTGGGGGACGGTCACAATCTTAACAGACACATTACATCGCCTTAAGTCACATCTCAGGTTAGCAAAACGCTAAGCTAACTTAGCGAGCTAACATGTAGCCACATCAATGAGTTAGCCTAATTTATATTTTTTGTTGCTTATTCTATGTTTGCTTATTAACCTATTGTTTTCCTGTTTCTTTACTTTACTGATGACGTGACTTTTGTATTTGCTTATTATGCTAACTGAGGTGAGAGTCCTTATAAGTCCCTGGGGGTTTTCTGAATTTCACCTGCACAACTTGTTCTTCTTTTGTTGTTGTATTTCTGTTTGGTTTTGTGCAAATAAACCTTAAAACGTGTCACATCAACAACATCAGCCAGATTTGCTCCCTTGTTATTTCTGTGGTGATGTCAGGGATTTGGAAAAGGACAGATAGGTTGTTGAAGATGACATCAATTATCAATAGCCAGACAAGATCAAGGCTAACGCTCCTTTGTTTATATTATTTCTGTGAGGCTTTGCGCCGCTCCAAAGTAACCGACGTAACTTTCTACATTAAACTCACATTAGGTAATAAAAACATGGAGTAATTTACTGATGCCCAGAGGAGGAAAAGAGGACACATACCATGCAGTGAAGGAGTAATGTTGACTGATCCTTGGTCTCTACTTTTCTCTTTTTCATTGAGACCAGAGGCCTCACTTTACTTTGTTTTGCTTTGTTCATATAAGTTATCATCCTGGATACATCCTCCCATCGCACACTATAGTCCTTTCTGTCAGCTTCTTGCCTGACGCCCAGAAACTATCTAATAAACGCTGCGGCGCCTGATTTGGGTTAGATGGACGGGGCAACACTCAGTGTGTGTGAAGGGGGAGAGAGAGAAAGAGGAAGTGACACGCAGCAAAGGACCACAAGCCGAGATCGAAACCGGGCCGCCGCAGCGAGGACGAAGGCCTCTGCACATGGGGCACCTGCTCTAACTACAAAGCCACCTCCGCCCCCTCAAATTGTTTTTTAACCACTGTTGTTTACTCCCCATTAAGCTTTTGTTTGTTGTTCTTTTTAAAAGAGAACTAATTCTACATTGGCAGACGACGGAGCAGAATTTATAATTTGAGACTTTATGACCATGGACTGCTTAAATAAAATCCTGCAGGACCTTGAAGTACTCCAGGAGATCTCTGCAGGTGACTTTGTTGCCTCCTATCTCCTTCACCACCAGTCGCTCTGGAGCCAGGAGCAGAGGCACCAGCTTGGCCAGCTCCTGCTTAAAATCATAATCGATGTCTGAAACACACAAATCACACACTTTGATTTGCTCTCTGCATCATGCTTCATCTAGCACTCTTCATTATGAGCTGACGGTATGCTTCTGTTTCCTCACCTCTCAGCCTGCCGTCAAAGTACGGGTTGGTGGCCACCTTGAGGCCGGGATGTGGCAGCAGGAAGCAGCCGATGTTGGAGAAGCAGGAGTGGATGTGCTTCCTCACATTCTGCAGCTCTTCGTGTTGGTTCTGCTTCACCTGAGTCAGCAGACAACAATTTACTTTCACTGTGAAGGTGTGTGCTTTCACTTCTTGGCACTGACTGTGAATATTTACACACAAATGACGGGCTAAGCATATTTGCACACCTCTGAGCAGACGATGACATGAAGTATGTTGGTGCTTTAAAAAGAAAAAAAGGGTGTGGTGTGTCTGACAGGAGCAGCGAGCATGTGACCTGCTGCACAAACATCTTCCTCAAAAACAGATGCACATTTTCAACTTGATTCAGAAAGACAATTCTCACCTGTAGTCTTTTGTCCAGGAAGTTGTTGCCTCCTTCTAGACCGTATTCATGTTCATAAGGATAACTCCAGTCCCGAATCAGGAACATCAGGGACTGAAACACACCGCCAACACCACAGAGACACAATGAGACAACTTATACTAGATTTTGGGAGGAAAATTACAGACAGGATAAGAATAATGGTTATGTGGCTGAATACTAATCACAGTAAGTACCTGGAAAGGTTTCAGATAAATCTCCTCCATCGCCAGCCGGCCGTATTCTGTGAAGAGCTGCATATAAAAGAAAATTATACCATGATTAGAAAACAGGAGTTACTGTGACAGAGTTTTGAGGCAGGGGAAGAAACGACACCAACCTGCAGATGCTGGAGATCGTCCTCCTGTATGTTCTGAGAGAGATTGTACACCTGAAAACAAAGAAACAAACACAGCATGAAGCGTAAATGTTGACATTGTAAGAGAAAAAAAAGCAACAGCGTATTTTCCACCAAACAAAACGTGCTTTAAAGTCTCACCTGCACAGAGCTGGTCATTGTGCTGAGGGCGAACACAGTAGCACAGTCCTTTATGGTGGACTGGCTGTCAAATGCTCCCTGAGTGTCAACGAGGAGCACAGCAACCTGTCGGGGGGGAGACGCAACAAGTGTGCAAACAACTTCAGCTTGTACGCTCAGCAGGGTATCTGTGCTCATAAAGCTCATATGGACTTATTGTATTGTTTTTGTGCTAACAGTTTACCTTGCTGCCATCAGGCTTTTCCACCACAAAGACTTCGCTCCAGATCTGAATTCCTGTGGTTTCCCTCTCGCAGCCTCCTCTCCAGGTGAACCCTGTCAGGGGCTCGTCATCACCTCCCATCCAGGACTCTCCCTGTTGCAGAGGAAAGGAGGAACAGAGGAAGAGATGAAGATTGGACAAAAGGGGGTATATCCACATGGATTAAAGGGAGATGAGGAGTGTAGTGTGAGGGGATGAGGAAACAGATGTGGAGAGATAATGGTACGAGAAAAGTAAAAATGAGAAAAAAGTTCAGTACAGTACAGTACAAAAGTACAGGTCAATGCACTGAGGTTCACCAAAGTTAAACTCAGATTACCACCTGGGGTAAAAAATGATTCAGTCACACTGTATTTTAGCTACCTTCACTTGAAACAAGAGTTTTTTTAACTAGGCTGTGACCACAGTATTTCCAAACCCATTGATTTGCACATTGACACTTCTAATAGACAAAAGGCACTGGTTTTGGTAAACGAGTAGTTTATAATCTAACACCACCATCAGGCCACACTTTGACTACCCTTATATAACTAACCTGTCATCTACCAGTACATGCTGATTGAGAGTAACGGCTATCTGGGATGATTGTTAGACCTTGGTAAAGGACTGTGTGCTCTACTTCTTTATTGTTTGTGTAGTCTGCAGCATGGCACTGTAGCATCACATTAAAACAGTTGTGTTAAGCTATACCATCATCCTCATATTTGTCTTTATCCCCGTAGCCAACCAGCTGTTACCCGCACACATCTAACCCACCCAAGAAATTAAATGTAGACGCAGGCAGGCTCTGTAAATTTGTGACAGCATACCTACACCCGTTTTACACCTTAGGCAGAACTGGGACTGTATTGTGTAATGTTATGTCTGGTGTTTAGGAGACATACTAACTGCCAGCACACAGCGCTTCCAGTTCTGCCTCTTCAAATTCACTCTCAAGGTCTCCTTCCCATTTCTGTTTCACTCTGAACATTTCCCACCATATGATTTAAGAAATTCCTAAGTAAGTATAAGATACAAACTCTTGTCCTCCCTGTTTGTCACACACAGGTTACTCCTCATTTTCTTACAGTGTATTGTGTACGTAGTGACAGGTCTGAACACATCAGTCAGGGACACACTGAAAAATGTGTCTCCATCAGAAACAGGACGAGTAGTGCAGCAGCACAAGGCTTCGATTTGAGACTGACGACCACGGCAAAGGATTTAATGTTCATCTTTTGTTTTACGCGTCATTCTAAGCTCCTCATTACTAAAAAAAAGTTGATCGGTTTGGATTTTTAAACACAAAAAAGTCAAATTACAGCAACACATTGTGACCTTGTTTGTATTTCTGGCTGACGAGCGAGGAGAGCCACTGACCACAAATAGGAAATGTGTAAACAAGCCTCACAAACAAATGCCTGATTTGCAAGGCAAAGAATGCACGAACACTGATTCCTGGTTTCTACAACATGACATCTGTGCTGAATGCCTCACTGTGGTCATATGACACGAACCAGATGATAATTTGTTATCTGACTTGCTGTTTAATGACAATAAATAAACACACCGTAAAAGTCACTTTTTGTAACATTAACTTCTGGATATAGAAGTATATAAAGAACCACAGTCTGAACAAAAAGTGTCAGTGTTTGGGGGGAAAATGTGAACACGTGCAGATCTGGTCAGACTTGCATGAATGCCCACGTTCATGCTGCCCAACAGCTGTGGGAGAAACATTCCTCCGTCTCTCCTGGTGTGTGTTAAAGTGTGTGTAAAGTGATCCTGGCTGCTTCTGAAGGACTAGTTGTTGAAACTTGTGTCAGAGTGAGTCACAGTTGTTGGATGGACATGCCTGAAGACGTGTGTGTGGGTATGTAATGCACCACTTTGTGTTATTCATATTTACACGCATTATTTCAGCAGGTCAGTAACCTCACAGGGAAAATTAAGTGTGTTGGACCAAAAACATTAATAGACCTGATTTTATATTATAATTATTAAATAAAAGTTCCCAAACTCTTACAGTGAAACTTAATTATGGTCAAACTGATTTTCCCAGGAGTCTGGGACCAGTCAAACCACTCTGCCTTATTCACGCTCCTAACTGCTCTTCTTCGTCACCTGGTTGAGTAAGTATCTCAGTATGAGAGCAAACAGGAAGCACCCGTCTTTACTTGTCACATCTTGGCACACATGCCAGTACTGGTTGTAATCTCATCTGCTGTGCATATTCATCGAGCCCACCTGTTTTCACAATCTCTCCTGACTGCGAATGTTACACAATATTAAAGCCCCAGAGGAAGGACGAGCTGTTTAATGTTTACGTAGCTCATGTAAACACACAGTTAGCAGGGCCTTTCACTATTAGTACAAGTGTCTAAATTTGTAATATTGTTTGACCCTGTTTGTAAAACGATCTCAAATAACCAAGCAGAAACATACACCCCTTAACCCAGCCTGTGAACAGACACGAGCAAATTACAGAAAAATATCTCCTGGCATCAGTTAATGTCACTGTTTATATTTCAGAGAGGCCCCATTATTCAAAATGACAGTTTTATCAGTGCACACATGGTGTTAAATATTATTTTGTCCTGATTTTAAAAGTCTAATCAATATGAGGCAACACTTGGCATCATGTATTAAGTACTTGACTGAGTAACTTTCTCTTTTAATCTCCACTGGATGATGTACTCCTGTATGTGAAGAAGCAAAAACAAAAGTCACGCATTATTCATCTCACCTGACTGTGCATGTATCGCAGCATGAAGTCCAGCAGGAAGGACTTGCCCTTGCGGAAGGCCCCGGCCACGGACACGACCACCACATTCAGGTCCTTGATGTGATCCTGCAGCAGGAGGCTCTCCAGCGCTGCGGCGTCCAGCTCAAAGCTGTGCTCATCCTCGTTGGCCAGGACGATCTGGATGGGCCTGGCCTTCTCTTCCTCCACCACAGCCTGCAGACATGAGTTTGCAATCAATCAGGGGCTTTGCGTGGCATCGAGAGAGCATTTAAGTGATTACACTGATGATGAGGCAGGTTTCTGGAGGAGATAGGGAACTGAAAATTACAAAGCTGAGATCAGCGAACAAAGCGTCTGGGGGGAAATAAGGTGACACATTCAGGAGCCTGATGTACAGCAAAGACATGGCTAGAATATTAAATGTATGGTACACAAAATGGCAGACGATTTGTGTGATATTCTTGCCTCTTCCCTTTCCTAAAATGTACAGCATGTACTCACAAACACAAACATTTTTCTCCTAAATAAACCAAAGTTTGAAATAGTAAACATGCTTGTCAAGAGACAGGAATATGTCAGGAAATACAGCAACACATTACCTCCTCTTCCTGAGTCTCTTCATCTGTTGAGGGGGTGAGGCTGGCATTTTTGCCCGAGTTTGAGGCTGTGGTCCTGGGGAGAAACTCATCATCCAGGTCTTCAGGCCTGGCTAAAGGAGGCCTCGGTTTATGTCGAAAAATGGGGACATCTTCCACTCCACTCAAGCCTTTAGATAATCAGACAAAGCAGAGAGAGAAAGATTAAATTACACTGGTTAGATAACA
>JAPZEB010000003.1:22120135-22133394 GCA_029783705.1 Chaetodon striatus | reverse complement strand
GGTTAGATAACATCACGCTGCATGTTAGTGGACAATAGGCGTAAAGTGAGAGGAAGAAGAAAGTGGAGGCTGGTATTTGCAGCTCGACCAAACCTACTTTTCTAAAGAAATAGATTTCATTGTCAAGTGTGTTTACTTCTGAGACTATTGTTCTGCAAAAAGCCCTATATGTGGTCAAGTTGCGGATCTTTCCAGCATTCTGTGCTGGGCTAAATACTGTCATCCATTCTGGTCTACCCATCTAGGTCAAACTCAAAAATAGCCTTGTGCTGAAAATCACAAAGGGCCAGCGAAGAGGACACAAGAAAAGGAAGTTAGGAGGACAGTGCTTTCATTTTCTCTTCCTCAGCTGCTTTGTTGTTTCTGAGGTCTTTTCTTAAAATCTAAAACTGCAGGATTCCTCTTGGCACCACAACTGCAGCATAAGCAAACTGCGCTGACCCACAAACTGTAATGCATGCAGACAAGTAGCTCGTCTTGGCAGCATTACTTTTAGGGTGACTTGTTTTTATAATGGATTGATGGATTTTATTTTTTAATCCATTTATTGTCGGGCCTGTAAATGTTGGAACTTGTGAAACTGTCACAAAATGTTTCGGGGGCTTATTCTTATCTTATAATTATTATTCTTACAATTATCTGGTGATGACATCAGTAGCAAATTACTGTCTGTCGACAATCAATTAATCACTTAATCGCTGCAGCACTATTTTCTGTGACTAAACTGCGCTTCAAAAATTTCAGGAGTGGTGAACTAATCTGGTAAAATAACTTTAAAGTGCTGTAAACCTCTAATGTCTCAACCCATTTTCTAAATTGAGCAGTTTTAGCACACATAAAGCTGCTAGAAAAAAATCTGTTCTGCCTTGAACATTATCACTGTTTATTTTTGCACTTGCTTTCCAGACAGAGAGTAAATAGTTTTTTCTCCTCCTTGCCAGATAGAGAAATAATCCCTGGTGCAGGATTACGATGACACACCCTGAAGTACATACTGAAAGTGGCAATCCCTTTGCCACAGTCCACCCAGCAGGTAGGACGACAAGTATCAAGCATTGCTCATTCAAATATTTCAAATGATTTGGCGTTCACCGTACCAAGCTGTGGCACCAAAGTGTCTCTCACCACATACAAATTAGGTTTCAAATCTTTAATCAACTGTCTAAAGACGAAGCTACAAGTGAAAGTCACCACTAGTTAGGCTCTTTTGTTGTTGTTTTCATGCAGCTTGAATCTGTTGGTTTAGACATCCAAACCAAATGTCTCCCAGTCTGTGTGTAATTAAGGGAGGCAGCAGTAACAGAGGAGCCTTATGTGGTTGACACAGGAAGAGAGTTTATGCTATACAAACAAGTTTATTACAAACCCGTCTCCCATGCATGGCCTCGGGTAGAGAGGGCCTCGTAGTTACATTAGCAGCAGACACACAAATTACATTTCACAGTAACTAGACAGACATAGATCGCACCTTTCTTTCTTAAGGACATAATGTATTTCCTATGAGCATTTCAAATGAAAGTAAATGCTCCTGTATCAGAAAAATCAACACTGTGCTGGGCGCTGTCTATTTGATGGGCTTAGCAAAGGAACCAGTGACACAGCGGTGACACAACAACAAATGGGATCCTTAACAAGAGAGCCACAACTATAAAACCAAGATCTGGGCGATGTTCAAGACTGGGGCAACATTTTCAAACTTGATGTTATTTTCTTACACACAACAAAGTGCATTACATATCTTAGCTATTGTGCTGTGTGTTTCCTTTAGCCCCTTTTCCACTGCAGGAACTTTTGTCATTTACCCAGGATTTTGAAAAACATAGGCACGTTTCCACCTAAATTATCTGGGGAAAAAAAAAACAAAAAAAAAAAAACTTTCCCTCAACCCCAAACTTTCCCTTAAAAAAGTACCTGGTACTTCGTGCCAGTGTGGCTGCAAACTTTACTTCATTTCTACATGTTTCACTTTGTGTTTTCATCATTTGGAAAATGGAGCAAAAGAAGAGAAGCTACGAGAAGTGGACGGCCGACGAGGTCCAGGCTCTTCTGAGCGTATTTGCCGGGGAAGAAATTCAGCGGGACTTCGAGCTGCCAACTCTATAGAAGAATAGCCGTCAATAGCCAACTGGTGGAGCTAAATATAGGGCACATGTTGAAACAAATTCATGAAAAGTTGAAGAAACTTAAAAACTTAATTAAAAAAATTTTGGTGGAAAAGGAGCTTTTAAAAGCTGGGAGATGCAGACTCGTTTGACTCCCCAGCCCAGCACTGGCAGCAGCTTCAGACCATTTCAAGACTGTGGCAGGGCAGTTTTGAGAACATTAGGTGATACTCTTGTTCAATAGGAAAACTGTAAATGGGGCATTCAAAGATCAACCTGAAGTAGCTGCAAAGTCCCAAGGGGCAGAAGCAACGCTGTGCCAGTGTTGGAGGAGCTGCTGTGAGCACAGAGCAGTTACAGTAATCTGCTCTGCACACAAATTAGCCCTGCAGATTTCATCAGTCTGTGGCAGTGCAGGTTCCCATCTAGTCCAGAGCAGCACTCAGCAGGATGAAGTGGCACAGGCTGCAGCCACAGAGGGGACCCACACAAAGACACTATTCTGCTGGGACTGCGAGGAGTCTGTGTTGCAGCAGAATGTGTGTGAGAGACAAAAACACAATGAGCATGCAAGGCCAGTGAAAAACCAGCAGCTCTGCTGATATGTGCATTCACAGCTGCACTCACACTTCATGATAAAGTGGCTAATGCACTGTCCTCCGCTTGCAGAAAACGAGGGCAGAACTAAAATTAGCTCCATTACTTCTTATCTTATGGAAGAACCGAGCAGATGTTAACTGACCTACATGTTTTCCTCGCACATTGAACACACACACAAAGTTATCAGGGGATGAGATAAGTTTGTACAGAACATCACAGCATAAAGCACTGCACATAAACACACAAGTGGGGGTCTATCTTTAACTATGCATGGCAAGAATAGTGTGTCTACGCAAGCTAGCCTACATCTCAGCCCTGCGTTCCCAAAGCAGCTCTTCCTTCCCTGGACTCCTGCACTATATCTGAGGCAGACTTTGATAAGGCCATGGTCCACTTAGCTTAACCAGCTGTCTAAATATGGGAGCTTTCATACTTTCATAGAGAGGCAATTTCCCTGGCTTTTCCCAAAACATTTAGAGTAGGAAACGTCTGCAAAGAAAAACCGTCAACTACAAGTTAGTCAGTGACAGATACTCTGGTCTGCAATCAAGATTATTTCAATTATTTGCTGATGTCCTTTTGTTACAACATTTCATGTTTGGGTTTTAAGAGAGAACACTGGGACTTTAAGTGGAAAATTAATGTTGCAACACTGATTATTAATGTCTGTGCTCCCAAGCAAGGTTTCAACACCCCTGACATCCAGGCTATGCATTTTAAATGATTAAGAAATAACTGCTTGAGTATGTGAGAGGAGGAGGGATTCACCGTAGCCTATTAAGATGCCGGTACACTGACTTCCCTGTACTCCAGCGCCAACAGACAACCTGACACGGCCTCCCTGGACAAGAGTCAAGGAGGGCAAATGTTCAATTGCAGCAAGCAGACCTATCAGGAGTCTGTGAGGACAAAGTGCAGATTAAGAGCAGCCGCAGTGGGTGAGTGTTGTTGCCACAGAGTCAGCTGGGCTGTCTGAAAGTAGACACAAGGGTTATCAAGATAAAGGAGTCCTCCTGACCATGTCTCAGTGATGAGCCTTGGACAGTGACAGTTTACTGTTTGCTCACCACTCTTTACAAGGTTTAGAGAAAGGTTGTAATAACTGAATGTGCTGTGCTACACTTGTTTTGATCTTGTTTTTTCTCTTTTCAGGCGGTAAAACAACACAATCTCTCTGTTTATGTCCATTTTTATCGCTCAATTAGGCTATTTGCTTGGTGTATAAAATATCAACAAATGTAGTTATTGTTAAAAAAGCATGTCACAAGTTTTGAGAGCCCAAATTGACATTTTAAGCGCCCTATTTTATCTAAACAATAGTCCCAAACCCCCAAAAGTTTCACATTATATACAGCTATTTGCCATTTTTGCCTGACTTAACTATTGGATTATCAAAAGTGATTTAAGAAGTTGTGAATTTAGTGTCGATGTACTACTCAATTAATCATACACATATACACACATACAGCCCTGTTTCCACCAAGCAGTTCAATATGGCGATGCGGTACAGTTCAGTTTGACATGCATTTTTTAGCATTTCCACTGCGAAAAGTTGTGGATGGTATCAGTCAAACTGTTTCTGGCATCCCCATTTTTGGTCACCCCTCTGTTGGGGTACCTAGCTAGCACACACATATACTGCTTTAACCAACTTAAGGACATCTGTTGTCACAGATGGTGAGAAGATCCTTGCAAATTTACCCATAAATACTGCATATGTAGTTTACTCATGAAAAATTTGATCCTGACACTGAACGCTGGCCAAAGAAAGGGTTAACCAACACAGACATTAATAACTGCCATTTGTGAGTAACTTATATCCATCATGATACTCAGCATTAACACCACACTGAGTGCAAAGTGAATGTCAGTCAATGTCAATGCCAGAAAAACAAAATCAGCATCAGGTGTGCCTTGTGTTCACTTCAGCATCAGTCAACAGTGTGTTAATGGATAGAGTTTATTTCCATTTGTTCTGATTAGTCTAATAATTACTTGTAAAATACCCTCACACTCGTGTATCAGTTTGCATTCAAGGGACAAAATTAGCTTTGCAATTACGTGGATAAGTCTGCTGGCGAAGTGAGCAGACTAATAATAGGGCATTTAAAAATATCCCAGTCATTAGTGGGATGAGGAGATTAACGTAACTGTTATTTGTTGTGTGTAGTTGGGCTGAAGCCCCCGTTAGAGGAAACTGGTGAAGCACTAAGCGGATTGTTTTAAACTTAAGAAATGGTGCACAAGGCAAACTGTGCCGCTACAGGCAGGTTTACACACAAGAAAGCTCCCGATCATCTGTGGGCCAGGTGAAAGTGACGACCCGGACAAATGAGCCGACAGGTGTCGCGGTTAAATTTTGTATCCGGGTCAGAATCAGTTTCATACAGCAGCTTTCCAGTTCAAGTTACACAGAAAACATGTTTTGACTGAGAGAAAACACACGCAGACAACATGATCCTCCCTTTAAGCGTATTTTCTCAGAGTTTAAACGGTGTTAACATTATGTTTGCGGACTACTGTAAGAGGAGACACATTCTGGCAGGGGGTACCACATTTTTCATGACACCGCTGGTGTCTAACTGAAAACAGAAGCTAACGGAAAGCGAGTTTGCCACTCACTCACTCACAAAGACAAAGACGACAGGAGCGAAAACACTTTAAATTTAAATCCTCCCGCTCATCAGCTTTGTACTCTTCAACCGCTTCACTGTCACAAATCTACTCGACACAATCAACAACAGTTTACCTTCGTCAACGACTCGGCTTTTACAGTTGGGCTCGAAGTGATTTCTGCTCCTCAACCCGCTCACCTCCGCCATCTTGGACAACTGAAATCTAACGTGGCTGACGTCAAAGGAGCTTTTTTTTCTTCTCGCGCAGTCTGCTGGAGTTCATGCACCGCCCCGAGGCTGCTGCTGCTGCTGCCGTGGGTCAAGTGCACCACACCACAATGCAAATATCATCTCACAGAAGATAAACACCTTTTATTTTAATTTTTTTTTAAAGTATCAAGAGCACATAGTCTTTTAAATACACTAAAAGTACACAGGCCATATTACCTAAAGATTATAAGTGACTTGCACAGTGTTACACGCTGTATTTAATATCCACCCACCTAAGGAGTAAAAAGTAACCTGTTACCAGTGTTGGCAATGGCACTTTTAAGATGTAATAGGTTGCAGATTACCAGTTACCCTGTTAAAATGTATTAATGATTTCACTTTTTAAATTACTGCATCAAAGAAATGCAACTCATTACATTTATTTACTTTAATGTTTTTATGTTGGCAAAAAGCTGAAAGGTCAAAGAAATAGGCGATGCCAGAAGAGGGTATTCCTGCATGGCAAAAAAAAAAACGAACAACAAATTATTTTTTTAATTCATTTATTTTAACTAGAATAATATATCAGAATTTGAATGCTTTTCTACGGAAGTGCAATGTATTTATTGAATAAATAAACAAAGCAATACATTATCTCGTATTTTTTTTATCTCTTCAGTGGATACAATGCGCTTCCTGTATATAGATATAATGCTTTTATTCTGAAACACGTGGACCGGAAGTACCGTCCTTGTGATTCTCGGTGGACTCACTTTACAAATCTAATCGCGTTGCATTCAGTGAGTAAATTACAAATTTGACAAATTATCTCGTAATTACGAGAAAAGTATCTTGTAATTACTAAATACTTTTCTAGTAATTACTTTTCTCATAATTACGACATAATGTAACACGTTTTTTATTCATCCAGTGAATGCAATGTATCTTTAAAAAACACAATGAGATCCATCAATACACACCCCTACTCAATAAAGTGCTGTTAAACCCACAAAAAAAATAAAATAAAATTAAATACAGTAAGTTAGAAATTTGTTGAGTGTATTTTTGTGGGTGGTTTTTGCTAGAAGATAACTGACAATCTGATACTCATTCACAGACAGGATGAAGCTCCAACTTTACATTTTACAGCATCACCATTTTGTCCTTTTGTCGATACCCCTGGACCATAAGATCATGTTACTTGGAAACTTTGTCTTCACAGTACTTCATACACTAACGTCGCTGTCATCAACAACATTGTTTTCCATGCCAAGAATGTGAGACAGGAATCTCAGAGGAAATTAGATTCATTTCCTCAGCATATCTCGGACTGCCCACACTCACTTTGCTCGGTCTTGTTTGGGCTCTGGCACAAGCAACACAACAAATCATGAAACTTCATACAGAAATGGTCTCCTGAGGATGATGAGTATTGACTCAGACTTCTCTAGCGCCATCATGAGGTTGACATTTGTGATTTTGAGTGAGGTATGTCAACTAGTATTGGATGGATTATTATAAAGGTAGAGGCATTTCCATCAGTTCCATCTGTAACCTTGTCTACCTCTCGTGGCCACTAGCAGGCGTGGTATAATATTTACACACTGAGCTATGCTTCCTCCCTCTGTGTACCTTTACAGTTAATTTTGCTTTCACAGGCAGACTGCCCACCGTAAAGATAAGACTTATCTCCTGTGTTTAGCCAGATATCTCTGACACTCTGCAGATATGCTGTCCTCCGCTTTCTGACTTTATGGTGTTTTAACTGCTCTCACTGATGATTACTGCTAAGCAAAAAGTCATAGAAGCTCTTCACCTCAGTGGGTAAACTGGCTCTATGTATTTACGCAGCTGTTCACGTCCAGCATTATGTCCTGACATTGTGGAAAGACTATCTGCTGACAGAGATGCATAAATAGGAGCGCAGCTTTTCTTCAAGCCTTGTAATCCTGTCAGATACAGTTGGCTGGAGAGGCCTGCTTTCAGTTTGCTGCGGGGGGAAGATACGGGTCTAAAAACAATTAATGTGTTTTCATAGACTAATTAAAATTAAGCATGTGGCTGCAGATTTTAATCTAAAATAGACAATAGTCTCTCTTTCATAGGCAGAGTTGTGCTTTGAGCTAAATGCTAACAACTGCGTGCTTTGATTCTGATGTTAAGCAGGCGCAATGTTATCATGTTTGCATGCTATCATTTGCTTTTTTTATGCAACCGAAAACTTAAGAGTCTCTGGAAAATCAGGAACAGTCGACCTGAAGGTCTTTGAGGCTGAAAATCTGTTTAAACATACAGGAACAAACATCTTAAGACACATCATTTAAATGTTGCTGTCTCCTGATGTGTGTTTTTAACTGATTGCTGGTTGTTGTATGTTGTATTTTTTTCCTTTTTTCATCACAAATGTTTAAATTGTCTTTTATATTCTGGACAAGAAGTCCTGAGAAAATCCTCAGAAAATATAAATTTGAACATCTGCAGTTCCATGACATTTGGACACAGTCCTTTGCTCTGTGACCATGTGATACAAACAAAAACTTAATAGCAGCCAAATGGACCCTGTGGTGACATGATTTTGACAGTGACTCAACTAGTTCCTGAATGATTGTCTTCAGTAGATGTAGATAGATAGATAGATAGATAGATAGATAGATAGATACTTTATTGTCCCCGAAGGGAAATTCGAAAAATCTTTACACTAACCTGCCCCAGTCCTCTTTTGATTGGCTAGTGCTCATTGCCTTTGCTAGTTGGGTTGGTTGGGTTAGGCAAGAGGAGTGAGACTGGTCAGTGGTTAGGGCAAGAATGTCACGGTAAGCCAGTCAGAGGCAAGTTAACATAGCAGGGTGGGTTATGCCTTCTCCATCCTAGGCATTGAAGGACCACCCTTCTAAGCTGACATCCTCTGAAAGCGTCATTTTATGATATGAACGCTTCAGATTTTGGGCGATTAATTTTGCCTGGAACACACCATCAAACAGACTCTGTTTGTATTTAGATTTTGCCCACACGCCATGGTCTGATGCATTCTTATGCCATCCACTTGTGACCTGATCACCCAAGACGCATGTTGACACCAGGTGTAAACAGGGCCTCAGTCTGCAGCCTTGGTCTGGTCTGTTTGCATTAGCTGCAGCAGTGAGGTGTGTGTTGGTTTGCACTGAGCTACCTAACAAAGCTGCTGTTTGGAGAAAGTGATCAGGGAAACTGTTGCAACTCTCCAGCTCTAAACTCTAACTGATATGACACACTAACAGGGTCAGTGTACATTTACATACAGCTAAGGAGACAAAGACAGGAAGAGGAAAGGGATAGGCACACTGAAGATGCATTTGAAGCTCACCTTAAGTGACCCTGCATATGAGCCAATCAGATTTTACTTGACTGACTGTGATTGGATGCCTGATGAATGCTGGATAAACACTCTCTCTCAGAGGGACTACCCTACATATCCCGGAGATCCCGCTCCATCCCAGGATTAGAGATGACATTTAGGAGTCACAGAAGGACTCTCTTGTCTTTCCTGTTCTGCTTCACATCCAGAGTCAGAGATAAAACATCTTGTCAAGGAGATTTCCAGATTGTAAACCTGGTATTTTGCAGGCAGCTCTAAATTATATTTTAAAGTCTTGCTGGGGAGCAAAAATAACAGAATGGAGAGGAAAGTTATTTGCCTGCCAACACAACCCCCTCAGTGCTCACCAGATATCCCACTATTACAGATCAAACCTTGGCCTGTGTTCTGCATGTTAACTTTAACTGTTTATCTGGACTGCAGGTTCCCCCGTCGTCCGTACACCGTAACAGGTGAGGTCAATCATGTGAAAAGGTTAAGACACACGTGAAAAAAAGGGAGGATGGAAAAGAATTGGTTTTGCGAAAGAGAGTGAGAGAGACCAGCCGTGTTAATCTGTGTCAGAGCTCTTCTATTCTTAGCTGGTCCCACCGGCCAGCCGAAATATGAGAGACACATGCGATGACACAAGTCCTGATAAATTTAGAGAGAGGGTCAGAGAACAGTGACAGAACCACCAGACCAGTACTAAACTCCAGATGTGTGGACCGTACAGTACGGGTGTCTGGTATGAAGGAGCTGTCTACGAAATCTTCTACGGGGTTATAATTCCCCTGCATCCTAATTTATACTTTACTTTTGCCCCTCCCATCAAAACTCATGTCATATTAGGATACTAGTTCACTGACCTCATGTTGCAGTCAGTTTAGATGGACTCTACTTTATGTTTATTTGGGCTCAGGATAGTATAGACCAAGCAGAGGGCTCCCTCTAGTGTCTGCAACAGAAATTACAACTGACGGTTGGCCTGTCAGTTGTAATTTTATATTTTAATTAGTTTAAAGTGTTTCCCCACAATGATTAAGGACAAAAAGAGGTACACGAAACAAAAAAATCTATGTAAGAATAAACTGAAAATAATTAGTTGAATAATAATAACATACTCCCCATATAGTTTATCAGTTTTTCATATACATAGCCACTGTCCAGGGTCCGACATCCTGCTGTACTGCAGCTGTAAGGAAACACACTCCTCATGCTGAAATCTCACAATAAATTCAACATGATAAGAGTTTTAAATCAATTCAGAATTACTCCTTTTCGGTGAAGTCATTGCCTGCAGAAGCAGATTAGCCTCCAGTTGAGATCACACAAGGAGACGTGAATAAAATCATCAACATAATTTATTTGATCTCATATATGGACAATTTTTTGCACAATCTGTCCAAAATACAGAAAAAAAGAATGTTTTTACAGTCTTTGAGGCATATATAATTGCATGGTATGAATCAATTCCTGTAACACAGCATTGTTTGACAATGCTTTAAGGCTTTCAGAGTTGCAGCACTGGACTAATTATTTTTGCACATATTTGCACCAGTGTATTTATTGTACGGCATTACAATGTACATTTTATACTTAGTTTCAGTATTTTTTTATGCTTGTACATTTGTACATTGCTTTAAATATGTGTTACCTACCTCTTCAGCTTGTCTGTCGTGCTACTGGGAAGGACAAAATCTCTAAAGTCTTCTTTTCTACAAGCTGAAGAAATAAAATCACCAACACTTTTTTAAAAAACTACTGCATCTCACCATCACCCTACATTGAATCCAACTTCTGCTATGTGATATGAGTCTAAACCTGAGCGTTATTTGGCACCATCAGAGAGAAAATCCCTAGCATATTGGAGATTATGGAAAGAAATATAAAACCATTCAAGAGGTTTTCCATTTTCCAATGCTACCACATGGTGGTAGTGCAGGGCTGGTTGACTTTTGTGTCAGTTAGATGCAGATCTTACCGACTGGTGCTGAGGCCCTCAAAGCCTTTGTCAGGCAGCACACAACACTTCTTCTGAACATATTTTTGTTTTGTGGGAAATAAATTGTGCCGTTGGTCTGCGGTCCAGCTCTGTATCATATTCAGCTAACTTGTTGGTGTCACTTTCATGCCTAAGAAGCTGCTCAAAACAGCAAAGTGTCCTTAAAAACATCCCCATTTAGGTTCTGAGAAGCCACTGGACACAATGCCATGACTCAATAAATCAAGGCCGGTCTGCAGTGGTCTGCAGCTTAGCAAGCGTCTCACCTAGGTGTCACGCCATCTACCCGCCCCTCAACCCCCCAGTGATAAAGTCAGCTTGTATATCATGTCACTTTTGAAACATATCCATGGTTTACAGAAACTTACAATGCCAACGACTGGGTTGCTTGAGTACAAGTACAAAGGCTGAATTATGGCCTTGGACACATGCACTGCTGTATAGATCTATTGCTCTCTGCGTTTTCATGGAGACTGTTTCATTAAGGTAAGGTAAAAAAAACAATTTAAGGAAAGATCAACCAACCCTTTTACCAATAATAATGCATAAAATGTGAGGACATTGTTTTTTAAATGTCAGATTCTGGCCAGGTAAAAATTAGAGGATCACGGAGGGAATGAATCACTGCTCTTGTATTAAGGGAGCCGTTCTAAAGGATAAGCTGAGCTCTAAGAGGAGCTACTGTTTGATCTCCCAGGTGCAGCTCAGAGGAAAGTCGCTCATCTTCTCCTTGAACACTTTGTCAAAAAGTTCATTCTGAGCCACTGTGAAGACACTCTTCCAGTCACCTGCTATTCCTGTTCAGACACAGAAAAGGTCAGAGATGCTTATTTCTTTACAACCATTTAATGTTTTCTTTGGAAATGTAAAAAAAATAGCAGAGACATCAGCTAACAACTAACCTTTGCGCATGGTTTGCTTTATGTAGCGGTTGGATTCAGTTAAGTCCTTGTAGTTTGCTTTGGGGTCTGTCTTCATGTTTTTGAAGGTGGACGTCTCCACAACGCGATCGATGGCCTCATCTGTCAAATCTTTCCCCAGGAAAGCACAAAGCTTCACAACTTCGCCTCTGAGGTCCTGTCAATCACAGACGTTTAGACATACTTTAATATGTATGTAACGTGTTCATTGTTTGCTGCATTTCTAACAGTGTGGGCAAAACAGAAAATCTGCTAAATCCAAAATCTGCAGGAATATTTAAAGTGTTTGAACATTGCTGGTTCTCAGTCACTGTTTGTTCACACTCAGGGCTGTTGTCTACATGATCTGTGGGGCCATGACTTAATCATTGGCACAGTACTTAACTAAATTACATATTTTTATCACGTTCAAATGTCCTGTTAAACATACAACAGACAAAAGAAGATGCCTGACCTTCAACATGTTCTCATACTGCACGAAATGGATGTTCAGTTGGCCTTTTGCTTTGTGATATTCTCACACATGGTCAAACCATGATCCCATGTAAACTGTTGGAGAAAAGATACACGTGTGTCAGTGCTGACAATAAATGCAAAAGGTGAGTGAGAGCTGCTGGTGCTGTATGTGGTTACTGTTTGTTTTCTAACAACCCAGCCAAATGTTGGCATTGTAAATCACATATTAAATACATTTGCATGTTATTATGCAGCAGATACATTATAATGTTATGCTTCAACAATGCTGTGGTTACCATGCGGTTAGGTTTAGGCACAAAAACCATGTAGGAAAAGATCATGTTTTGGCTTATAATAGCCTAGCAAGTTTGGGGGCCCAATCCTCAACAGAAAAAGCAGCAAATTTTGGCAAAATACAACCACTTTTATTGTCTTGCCTTAAAAAACACTGGAAACACAGCAATGACAGTTACAGTGTACTGCAGCTTGGCAAGCGTCATGCTCAGGTGACATGCCAGCTACTGTATCATCCACTCTACCTCCAGATCACAGTCAGCTTATATATAATGTCACTTCAGAAACATTCTACTGGGCCTACCATTACCATCCAGGAAGCGCTGAAAGAAATCCTCAAGGCTCTGAGGTGTTTCCAGCAGTGTTATTTTAAAATCCCCCTGTCACAGCTCAACTTTCTTAATTATGTTTTTTATATCACTAATTCATGTCGTTTCCTCTTTTACTCTGAAACTCATATCTCCTCTTGTATGAGATCACTTCACTTCCTTCCCCTGTGAGTTTTCCCTCCCTTTTGATGACTTCACCTGTGTCTGATCATCTGTCCCGCCCTGATTAGCCTCACCTGTGTCTCCTTATCCTTCCCCTCACCAGAGTATTCAGTGTGTGTCTTGTTTTCTCTCAGTGCCAGTTTGTCTTAGCTCCTTGGGGGTATTCCAGGTAGGAGGTTCAACAAACTCTGAGTCTAACCCTGAACTCTGAGTTGACTTACCCTGAGATGGG
>JAPZEB010000003.1:22109563-22120035 GCA_029783705.1 Chaetodon striatus | reverse complement strand
ATAGACTGTTATTAGTTATTTTACAACATGTATGGAAGATAATTTTGATAAATAGATAACATTGTGTGTTTTCATCCTCATACACTTGTGTTTGAACAATTACAGCACAGCCTGTGAAAGATGTCCGCTATTCATTTCTCAAAATAAATTTTAATTTGATATATTCTATATAAAGATATGATGAACTACAATAAACAGTTTTTAAAAAGTTTATTTTTAAGTCATACACCACTGTTGATGTTATCGGCCCAATGTGTCAGAGACGCCACTGTCAACACAAAAATGGCAGGTGACACCGGGCAGTCCTGTCTGTAGATTATATACTCATGGTTTAGAGTGAGTCTACTGCTTTGTGAGGCAGTACTTTAATCCTCTCCATGATGACAAAGTCCAGGTGGTAATTAGGTAAAACATAAACAAATATGGTGGCTCCACCCTATCAAAAGCTTTTTATCCGGCTCTGATGATCACATTGGTCCCCTCATGTTATCTGAGTAAAGTCTTCCAGGGTCTCAGACCACCTGATCTGTGCACAAGAGTGAGGCTTACCTTTTTAAGTGCACATCATGGATTTGCATTTTGTGTGTGGTAATGCACAACAAAGTCACAACTGTTTACTGTCCTGAATTCACAATGGTGGAACAAACTCGTCACTGATATCAGGAACCGACAGCAGAAACTCTTCATCTTCTGTTACCAACTGAAAAGTCACCGTTCAGATTGCACATTGGCCACAATATAAAAACTAAAGATTAAAAAAAGGAATTTCTTTTTTCTCTTATGGTCTTAAAATATATACTTGAGGTAGATCGGCGTATCTGATGAAGCTGATGTGGTGAACTACGCATGAGTGAGCCTGGTCTCATGCCGAAGTCGTCGAAATCTGGCACTTGGGCAGTGACTTGTGATGTCAGAAACCAACGGAAAAAGCCGTCCTTTAACTTCGGCGGATACACTGTCGGTTACCATTACAGTTTAACGGAGCCTGGTGGCGTCAGGGGGAAACCTGGCGGGACAAGGACGGAAGTGACGACAGTCTGACTGTGGCAGGCGGGTGGGGTGGTGGATGAGTCTAACAAACACCGACTTTTACCCAAGGGAGTGGTGTTCGTGTCCCGTAAGATTCTAATGCCAAACCCTGTTCTTTTTTCCTAAACAACCAACGCACCCAGGCATCGTATGTGGACTTGGAAAGTCCATTACCCAACGTATGTGACGAGGTCGGAGTGATAATGTGTCGTAAAAACCAATCACAGATTCACTACTGTTTGGCGTTTTGCTTTGCTATGTTTCTACAATGCCTGCTGTTTGCTACTTCTTTGGAAAGCCTGAGTGCTGTGGAGGTCAACGTATTTGTGCCTCACGAATGACGTTATGTCTCTAATGCACAATTACTGAGGTTAGGCTTAACGAGTAAAAGTTACTGTGGTCAGGTTTAGGAATAGGAACCATGGTCGGGTGTCTATAGGTTTAGGCAAGTATAGTCACTGAGGTTACACTTAGGATTAGAAAAACGGTGAAAATGCACTTTAAAATGACTCACACAGCTCAGAGCACACGACTCCAGGGGAAAGTCCCAGGTGATAGTCTGTTTTTTGTGACCCATCCATCAACCCAACCTTCCTCCTCACAAGCACTCTGGATTGCTTCCTTGTTTACAGCCATCGGTGCATTGGTCACATGATCGCAGCCTTTAAAAATATGTGGGATATACACAAATATGGAAACAAACAAAAAACATGAAAAATAAGTGAGAACTGTTATTTATACTGTTATTCCTCTGATCCTCTAACACCTCACAGTGTTTCCTCCGCTCAGCAACATGTTTACTGTCTGCTTTCTACTCAGCTCCTCATACAATTTGGTTGCTGAATCAACGGCATTGTTGCCAGGTTGTCATGGCGTTTGATTGTTGAGCATCATGTCACGCGACCCATCACAGCTGGACGTCCCTCCGAGCCTGCAGCCGATCCCATGGTCGCCATGACGTTTACCTCGGCAACCACGAGAAACTGGCAAAGATGGGTGAACCAGGAGAAGTTGGTGGTGTTGTGTCACCTCGTGTCGAAGTGTTGAGCAGAAAGTCTCCCATGAGAAGCATCCAGACACTCACCAAAAATATTTTTTCACTGAGTTTCAGTATCTAGAGGTAGATGATGAGTGTTTTTTAATAGTTTCTGTACCTAATAACACATCAAATTTCATGTTTCATCATCAAAGTAAACTTAACACTGGGTTGGTTTATTTGTGCTGTCTCATACGCCGGCATAGATCATTAAATAAAGCATAAACACAAAATAAAAAACAGTTCAATCTGTTCTCACGGCATGTTTTGAAGCTCGTTTTGACAGTAGACAAGTAACAGCCACAGTAAACATCATTAATCATTATGAAGCTTTCTGCTATGTCATCTTTATTAAATCTTAATTTCCCTCAAAATCAGGAGCCTATTTATTTTATTATAACCAGTGGAAGAAGTATTCAGATTTCCTACTTATATAAATGTGTCCGAATTTCATTGTGATTATATCTTGTTACAAGTAAGGTCCTGTGTTAAAAATGTTGCTTGAATAAATGTTCACAAGTATTAGCAATGAAATAAACTTAAAGTATCACTTGTAGAGTGTTATATTATTATGTTTTGCTCTTTAATTGCATTAATAACAAGCAAGGGGATGATATTGATGTCAAGGTGGAGGTAATTTTATGTATTTTACATACTTTTGGGGAGTTTAATCTAAAAAACCACATCATTTTATGGGATTATTATTTTTGTTTTGTATGTAAAATCTTTATCTGAAGTAAATAATTGGCAAAAATAGCTGTTAAATTATTGTAGTGGGATAAAAACTACAACAATTCCCTTTGAAATGTATAGGGTTGAGGTATAAAGTACCAAAAACATCACAATGCTAAAGTATAAATACCTTAATTAAATGTTCATAGTTACTGTCTGATAAAAAGCCTTGTTAATCACGTGACGTAGGGCAGGTCTTGATGTTGGAGCACTGAAATGCTCTCAGATTTATCACATTTCCTGCATACCACAGTGAGAAAGGAGAATTTTTACATCAGTTTTTCTGGAATCACAAACTTGTTTTGGAACTGAGCGCCAGCAGGCAACAACACTTGGATAAGAGGTGACCGTCCAGGGCTCGGGCCTCTCCAGGATCCTGGAGTCTCCAGGGCTCCGAGCCCTCAGGGGCAGGAGTCTGAAAGAGAAAGCCAGGGAAGGAGACTCCGAGGCCAGGCTAGCTAACACGCCAGCAGGGGGTCTCATCACTCTCTCCACACTTCTGCTGTCAGGGCTTTTGTTTCAGCAACATTACTCACTCTCAGGGCCCTGCCTCCCAGGTAACTCCGCTGCTGAGCTGGTGCTGAGGGACAGTACACAGCCTCTGCACAGCCCGCACAAAATGTGGGAGACCACATGAGCCACTTCTCCAGAAACTCACAGCAAACCTCAATGCTGTCCAGCACTCAACATTTGACACTGAGGAGCTGGTTGTCTGGAAGCTGGGGAAGACTTCCTGCAAGTTGTTAACACATGAACACCAAAAATTTAACATACTCTCATACCAAAACCACCTGCCCACCTCCAGAGTCTGGAGACATGCAGGGGAAACACATCACACCTTTCTTCTCTCTGGTAGGTGTCAAGTCAGTCAAGCCCAAACTGGCCGAGGCACTTGGTTCATGCTCCAGTTTCCTCTCCGGGCTGTGACCCGGAAGTTGAAAGCATTAAATGCGTAACAGAAGAAGAAGCTGGTAACAATATGGCGAGATCTACATCCAGAGTTGGGCATTTTTGAATGCACGAAATGTGCAGAGCTGTAAAGCTGTCGACCATGGTACCACTTTGCCACTAGCTAACTGCAGCTAACTTGTTTGTTGAGTGTTTGGTTTGTGACGTAATAGGTCAACCAGGAAAAAGCTGGAAGGCGGCACATCACTACCTGTAGTCGGGCATACTTCGGTCAATAAACTGATCCCTGTCCCGCGCTTTTATACTGGGACAAGGACAGTAGTCCAATCAAATAGCCTAGTTGAGCTGTAACTGTAACTCGACTCAACTGTGCATGTCAACGTACTGAGTGTATTACAGACAGCAGATGTCATTTGGCCAGCCCCCCAAGTTTGGAGAAGCAGGCTGGAGTCTGACATGGGAGCTGAGCGATGTACTGCTTTGAAGGAGTTGGCAACAAAACCTATTTTAGGCAGCTAAAAAAATCAGTTTTGATGTATGCCATGATATTACAGTATAATAGTAGAGAATAACAGAGTATTTTCACCGTTTTACCTTAATGTCATGCAGCCTGTTGTGACGGGGAAGCTGTTACCTTGCCCCAGACTCCACTGACAAAAACACTCATTTTAGCTCACTGAACACAGGAGCTGCTGGTCTACTGCTGCTCCGATCACTTAGTCAGTTTGTGTGACTTTGGTGAATCTGAACAAACCCTTTTTAACGCCAAAGTCACACAATAAGACAAACAAAATAACTGATGGAGGCAGCAGTAGACCAGCAGCGCTTTTGTTCGGTGATATTAAATGACTGTTTTTCTCAATGTACTCTGGCCTTGAAGAGAGCAACATAACAGCTTCACTTTCCTGCTGAAACTGTCTGACATTAAGGTAAAGCAGCAAAAATACTCTCAATATAGCATACACTTCAACTGATACTGATTTTTTAGGTGGCTAAAATACATTTTGCTGCTGACCCCTCCATAGCAGCACATTGCTTAATGTCTGTTTATAAAGGAGCTGCAGGCATCGACAGAGCAGGTAACACACGAGTTCAACTTTCCCAACGTTTGAATAATTCAGAGAAACATTATTTTGTCTTTGAGTAGAAAAGTTTGTGCTCACTTCCCCTCAGATTCGTCTCTGGTATAATAACAGGGTGCAGATTTGATTTCAGTTGTGCACCATCACAACAGAGCTACTCTTGTGTATCTGAATCTTTCACAGACCGGAGAAGGATTTTAACGACGTTGTGTCTTCTGCTTTCCTTCACACCTTCCCATTTACTTCCACTGACGATTCAAATTTACTGCTTACCCCCTGGTGTCATGGCATATAGCTAAAAAAAAAACAAAAAACAACCTCCCAGTCAATAAACAAAGAGGTAACATGTTGCACATTCTTGCAGGAATCACGCTGTGTTTTTTAAATGTTCTCATTTTTTGTTCTAAATGTTTTGGGATTTACTCAGTAATTATCTATGCTTTAATTCTCATCGACCAAATTTGAAATACCCTGAGTAAATATGATTGTTTACCACATTTTGCTGTTTCAAGACTCTTATCAATCATTTCCAAACAATTTTCTCTCTTCCTGAAAAACAAACTTTTGTTCTCCCCTCCGAAGAAAGTTTGTCGATTTTTCACATTTCACAGCTCCAAGATATAACACCACAGTCTGCTTGCATTACGTTATATTATTAGACTATATTAACTCACATCATTATCAATGCTTTCAATTTTTCTCTTATTTGACAAGTCAGTTGTCTGTAAAGCAGCAGGGTTTATTCAACCTTTATTAAGACAGGAAGTCTCTTAAGATTCATCGTCTCTTTTACAAGAGAGACCTGGCCAAAACTGCAGCCTTGACTACATTATACAGAGTCCTATAAATAATTCACGTTATTCACATGTAGCACCGTGAGGATCCGAGAGGCATAAAGAAGAGACGGCTATTAAAAAAGTTACTTTCTCAAACATGTTTTTAATGTGGTGTTTGAACACCTGACATAAAGGTAGTGTCTCTAAATTTAGTTTGTCTTGTAAATTAATCCAGGCCCAGAGAGTATCATATGAAAATGCAGATTTGCTTGGTTCAGATCAAACTCTAGGGACTCTGAAGATGATTTGTTTATAGGATCTGTTGCGATAACTGCAACAGGAGGAGTCATTTTACAGGGAGTTTACCAAGAATGGCTTTAAAAATGGTACATAATGTATATTCAGTTGGAGAGAAATTCTCTTATCATGTTGTTTGTGATGGTGACCTGTGAGCAGATACACCCTGACCCATGTTTTTTTTCACCTGTTAATACACCAATTAATACAAACAGGTAGCAAATATGGACGGACATAGGACAGGATGTGAAGAAAAAAACAATAATAATTAAAAAAATAAATAAATAAAAAAGAAGACAAAAAGAAGAAGGTGACAGGAAAAGTAATAGGGAGACAGAAAACTAAAAAACTAGAGGGCGCGATCTGCTTAGTTTGGATGCATTTCAGGCGAGCTTTGCAGGATGGGTTTGGTTTAGTTTTATTACTGATAATAGTTAATAAAACGATAAATAATAATAGCGATGTATGTGTTGGCAAAGCACGGACATGTTACATTATTACACATAATTATGTAACGAATATGTTAAAATGTAATGTTTCAACGATGTTGTGGTTAATGTGTGGTTAGGTTTAGGAACAAAAACCAATTGGTTATGGGTAAGAAATATAATTTTCTTGTTATAAAATACCAGGTTTTGGGGGCACAAAGGAAGAGCAGCAATGTCTTGGTAAAACACAACCACTTTTTGTGCCACTATTCTGGCAGGATATTAGTGACATGGTAAAAAAAAAGCTTCTTGAAACTGGAAACACAGTGGCGAGTCGCTACAGATTACAAACGTTTGGTGGCTTAAATACAACAGGAGAAACAGCGACAGGCTTCCTAAAACACACCCATGTCTGGAGGCTAAAGAACAGCAAACCCACATTTGGTGCCTCAAAAGCTGCAGGAAACACAGCAATGACTCGCTAAAGAAACAGCCAGTTTTGTTGTTTGTTGGTCTCGAATAGCGGTCTCCTGTGCTCCGGTGTCTCACCTATGGGCGTCAGATATGGTCACTATGGTCACTCCAAAAATCCATGATGGTGACAGCCAAAATGCCAAACCTGAGGCCTCAAAACAGGAGTCCACAAACTGATGGGTGAAGTCATGTCAACTTAATTTATATAGCACATTCATACGACAGGCATCAATTCAATGGGCTAAAGATACATCATACATGACAAATATAAAACATCATATCAGATAATAAAGTATTACTTATTTAGACACAAGCAGGACATGATAAAAACAAACAAAATGAGAAGGTACTGTTATTAACATTACTTTTAAAAAGGAGATATTAACAGTAACAATACTAATACTTAAAACAAATAAAAATACACTTAAAAACCTAACTAAAAGCAAACACTCGTAGCAGACTGTAGTTCAGGTGGAAAAGGGTGACGCCATGGTTGCAATCTATGTTTAAATCGTGTCTGCAGACTGGGCCTCATCTTCTTGCTCAGGCTGTTGTCACACCTGAACTGTGTTTTCTTTGATTTGTGATGCCCCTCCCACTGTCTTGCAGAATGTTCCAGCCAGCCTCATCAGGCAGGTGGCTGACATGAGAGGGTCGTTTCCTTGATTAGGCTCACCTGGGCTTACAGGCTATAAAAGCTGCCTCCTACCTGGTCTCTCCCTTCCTGCAGCTGACATCTACAGGGCAAAATCTCTTGTGTGGACTCCCTACTTGTTACATTCACTGAGCCAGTTTGTAACAGATTAAAGATATTGATCCTCAGTAGTCGGCCGGTGTTTATGATCAGAAACCCTTCCAAAAAACTCACTGCCTGTTCACAGTGAGTGTTGGCAGAAAGGATCCCTCTTAAGATTGGCTAATTTTAATGCCTCAAGTTACTCCAAATCAAACGGCTAAAGTCCAAATGAAGTCCAGAGTCACCAGTGTTAAAGTCGAGTTGCAAGTCTTTTATGATTTTGTCAAGTCTGGGTCAAAGACTAACAGCTCGACTCCTCTGATATGCATTGTTGTGCACAGATTGTTCTGGTTTCATACCTGCATTATGTGTGCATACATCGGTGCAGAGTGAAAGAGCGAGCTGCGTGCTAACATGAGTGCAGCTCCACCACCTCTCCCTCTTTCTGGGTGCAGCTTTGTGCGCCATCAAAAGGCCCTGAGCAAAGAGACATGAGCCTTAATTGTTGTGCTTTATCAGGGGGATAAAGGCGGGATGGGCATCAATTTAGGACGCCTTTATTAGACTACAAAGTGTGACAGACTGACGGAGAGATAATTGGCAGAGAGGGGAAAGGAGGACGGGATGAAAGAGGAGAAGGATGGAGAGACGAGGAGGAGAGGGGACACGGATGGAAGTGTATTTAATCAGGCAGTTATGGAGCAAAGAGGAGCAGGAAACTCGGAGAGCATTGAAGCTTCCCAGCTTGTTTTATAGGAAAGAAAATCAGTCTTTTATCCAAAACTAAAATCCAAAATATTTTGTGGAAAATATTCTATCACAAGTTCAGTGATTAGTTTTAAAAAATATCAGGATCCTCTTTGTAATCTTTTAAAATGCATCAAACATTTTTCAAATCTGAATCCTTATTATTTTCAGCATTGATTTATTCAGTCATCTTGTGAGTGACGTGGACGTTTTCTGTGCCGCACAAAGTTTAAATATTTAATTTGTTAAATGCTTAATTAACAAATAAAATGTTTGCCATAAAGCTCAGACGTTTGCCAAAGAAGCGTCGCAATTAAATGCCTCTCCTCGACGTTTTGAAGGATTTCCTGAATTTAAATGTTTGCAGAGTTAAGAGTCACATACTTGTTGGGGTGTTATATGTGTGTTTTAAGGCTTTGTGTAGTGTCAGGATGCACTGGCTGCTCAGTTTTCCTGCACGCCACAGCTTGTTAATGTGGCAGGATAATGTTGGCCTCCTTCGATTACATCTGAACTAATGTGTTTGTCTGATTATACTGTGGTGATATGAGGACTGTAAAACAAAAGCTTAGCATCATTTCCAATCTGTCCTCTACACAACACGCTAATGACATCATTTAGTTTTGATGCATGTTAAAAAGTGCCGAAAGAAAATGGTCAAAAAAACGACTTGACTCCTTTTTATTCTGTTCCACCTAAGATGCATTAGATCAGTTGTTGGGTTCACACTCTCTGAGTTACACTGTCATTCCCACAAATCACACACACTCTAATCATTCCTGAGTTCACACACTGACGGTGCAGCCCCCGTCCCTCTCCTCTCCACCCCTGACATGAATATATGAGTGTTTTTATGTGCGCAGTGAAAAGGCGCCGCTGAGTTAAGTGGCCTTGTTGTATTCTGCTCGGGCTCTAACGGCTTCCAGTGGGGGGTGTGGATGAGAGGGGTGGTGGTGGTGGTGGTGGTGGTGGTGGAGGTGGGGGTGGATGAAGGAGAGGCCTGCAGCACCATGCCTAATCAGCCTTTCTCGCCAGGGTCAAGACTTTCTGTCTGGGTCCGCGGTGCTCCCTGCCACCGAGGACTCGCCCATTCATGCGCACAATGTCCCTGTCAGTCCCGACAACACTTCCTGCCTCTGCTGGCTCCAGCCCTTGCAGGGATACACAATATTTCACAGCTCCCAACAATGGCCTGTCTGCCTGCACCCACCATATGGTTACTATGGGCCACAATATTGACACACATCACTAATTATTCAAAGAGCTGAGGGAGAGGGAAAGCTGAGGAGCTGAGGAAGGCGTCTGCCCGTCCGTTTTCTCTCTGTAGTGTGATGTGAGATTACACTGTGCCTTATAAAAGTGTGTATGCAAGCACAGAGAGGAAACAGACTAAACCCTACGGAGTCCAGGTTGATTTTGTTACAAGAAAGTAAATACAATATGTATTAAGGGGCACAGATCTCCACCACTGTTCACATATGATCAAAATGTCCCCCCATATATTAATAAAATATTTTTTAATTGCTATGCTACAACAGGCTGTCTGAAATATCCAAACTGCAATTATCACAACCAGCTACAGTACTGTAGTGTTGCTGTCCCTCCCCAGCAGAGGCTGTTGCTTGACTGCTTTGGGTCAACACGGTGTCTCTCCCAACTCATCAAATACTGACTCTTGGTCAGTGGCCCTCGGTGTCAGAAACCAACGCACCAAGACAACCTTTATCTCCGGTGTGAGATGCACTCAGCAGCAGTTTCTGACACTCCTGCTGTATTATAAAGAGTCAGAAAGTCCATATAGGATGGGCAGGAGGTGGGGTAGATGGGTCAAACAAACTCCAGATTCTCACTCTGGAGTTATTTTAATAACGATGTAGCGTGCTAGCATGTGTAGCATGCAGCACTTGGGACGTATGTGATGTGACGTTTCATTACCTCAGTAATAAACATTACATTAGTAATAAACAACGTATTTTAAGCCAATCAGTGATGTTTTTGGGGCTAAATCTGAGTGCTTTTGTTGCCCAAATGCAAAGAAATACACCTGAAAACAAAGTTTTTTTTAGTCCTAATTTTTTTTGTGTGTTATTTTGTCTTTTCCTTATATACACCTACGCCTTCAACCTGCCAGGGACTGCAGATGAAAATGAGCCTGTATGGCTAAATCTGGCACATTTACGTGACTTAAGTGATCATGTTCATTAATGTGCACTGTCCCTTTCTAAA
>JAPZEB010000003.1:22091093-22107638 GCA_029783705.1 Chaetodon striatus | reverse complement strand
CATACTATTATGATGATACTTGCTTCAGTGTATTTAATTTTAATGCTATTTCAATTTATATCACTGTACTGTCTTGTTTTGGAAAGCTGAATGTCTCATCTGCACAACAAATTTACTTTTGGGTACCAATAAAGAACTGTTGAACCTTGAGGATGATGCAGTTGCCAGTGAACAAGGAGACACACTGGCAGATATTTTGGTGGGTGAGAGTTGCAATCAAATGTTGGCGTTAGCACACAGGTTGCAGTTTGCCCTGAAAAAGAAATAAGATGAAATGTTCCGGTAGGTGCGTGAGAGCCGCGTTTGATTTGAGACAGCACTACCTTGTCAAATTGACTGAAAATCACCACGCCAATAAGTACAAAGTGCAAAGTCCTGCACAAGTCTGATTTTCAAGACCCATACTCCAACTGGAACTGCAACTTGCAATACCGCACTCATCCGCACATTTAACCGGTTAGTTACACAACAAACCCGACCTATCAACACACGATTAGTGGCCTGAACTGACACCATAAAAATATAATAAAAATGCACTATTAAATCTACTACTAAATCAGTTAGCCAGCATATCTCAGATGATCATGATGGCCCATTTCATACATGTGAAATCAAAGATCACTTAATCACTTAAAATCAAAGTAATTCAGGAAATACAATTTTAAATTAGTATTTTTTGCGTATTCTAATAATACATTATGAAAACTCATTACCAGCTGAAATCACACATCACAAGGTGAAATCAAACTAATTGCAGATTTAAACTTCTTCACAGCAAAAGTCAAGTGCTGGCTAAAAGCAAACCAGAGCTGCACCCACTCCCAGCTAACTGCTGTCAAACTTTTAAGGGTATTAGTGTAAGTGTATTGGTGTAATGTGGTATATGTATTTTATTATGCCTTTGTCGTTTATAGTGTATTGTGGTTTTATCTGCTGTGAGGGTCCAAGGACAGTGCAATGCTGTATGCTGTGAAGCCCTCTGAGGCAAACTGTGATTTGTGATGTTAAGCTTTATAAATAACATTACATTGAATTTTATTGAATCATGTTTAAAAATGTACATTTTTAATAACATGTTAAGCCTACATGTGAAAGCCCAACTAGGGACAAGAGCTGAAAATTAGCAACAGCTATAAACTCTCTGTGCAACACATCAGTCTCATACTGTATTGTATTGGTAAATCACATCGTCCCTATACTGAGCAGCACATCTATAAAGTAAACTTGCCTGTTATGCACCTGATTAATTCGACTCTCATATTCCAGCTGCTGCAGAAGACAGAGGCGACGCACAAAGTCAGCAGAGGATTATAACATTAAAACATTAAATTACATCATTATTACTCTCATTTTATTTTAATATATTTATCATCCAACACCTGCAATATGACGTGTGTGATCTTTTTTTCACCCAGAACCAAACCTGCGAATAAAATTAAGTCAAAATACATCACATGAATCACCTTTGTTATGGGTCACCTGTGGTGCAGGGCTAGAGTAGAGCAGTCTAGAGTCTGCTGCTTTACAGCAACCTTTTACATTTATAAACAAAGTTTAATATTTCACGGGTGTGTTAGCAGCTTTGTGAGGCTGCACTGTACTGAGGCTGACACAGCCGTGCCTCGAGCGAAATGCTAATGCCAATGTGGCAATATGACAATGCTGACATGCAACACTTACCAGGCTCGCCAGTATAGTTTAGAGTGTTAGCCTGCTAATATTTAGTTATTAGCATTTAATGAAAAGTACAGCTGAAGCTTACGGTGATGTCGTTACTTTGCAGATATTTGGTCATAAATTGAGGACATGGTGGCACCAAAAGGGAAGTCAGCAGGTTACCAAAGTCTTGAGCACACATCATCTGGGAACCATGAATGTCTTTGTGCTGATCCATCACATAGATGTTGTGATGTTTCAATAAATAAGTGAAAACTTTGACCCTCTGGTGGTGCTAAAGAAAAGTCAGGGGGTCACTAAAGTGATTATGAGTCATTGTCTGGGCACTTTAAGTGTCTCTACAAGAGATCGAACACTGTCATTGGTAATTAACACGGAAAAATGAGGTATAAAGAAATGAAAATGCCTACACGTGACACAAGCAGAAATACACTTGGGCTTCTCTTCTAGTGTCTTCCCAAGACTCTTGGCTTGCCCTACCCCATCTCTCGCTACCGTGGGCCCTTGTAGAAGCCCCAGTCTGTCCCAGTCAGGCTGCCCCCTTAGTGGTGGGAATGTACTCCTGTGCAGCAGGCCATGACAGGCCCATGTTGGGACAGGCCTCAGCGCTCCACTCCACAGAGCAATTGATTGACAGCCCTCACTGAGGGAGGTGGGATTCCTCGTCTGTCAGTCAAAATGCCGCCGGAGATGAAGATGCGATGTGAGGGATTGCAAGGGATGGTGACATGTTACGAGCTGTTATTTCCTCCTCTCCTCTTGTCTCTTCTCTCTTCTCCTCCCAGGTCCTTAGCAGCTAGGTAAAGTTAGCTTGTTGGCTGAGGGTGAAGGTTGCCACAGGTCCAGATGTTCCTGAGGTTTCCGATCCCTCTCCCGGCTCACTGTGATGTGCTGTGCCACATCTGTCTGGGCAGAGGTGTGCCATATTGCTTCCCATCTGCCACATGGCACACCCACGCTCACACACGCACACACACACAGAAACAGAGGCACACACATGCAGCGTGCCCAGAAACTGCCCATTTTAACCGGGGCCATAAATAGTGTAATTCATGGGTGTGAAACAGCGGGTTTTTAAGAGCGCTCAGAGGAACGGAGCGGAGCTGGAACCTTTGGCAGCTGACGGACAGATTTTCTGTTCCTGGTAGCCACATGAAACTCTGTGAACTGCACACTGAACACACTGAGACAGAGAGGCGATGAAGACCTGCTGGTACAAGAAAATGAGAGTCAAACCATCTTTGTCTTTCTCTTTCTTTCCCTTTGAATTTCTCTGTCCTTGTGCGTCTCACCATCTGTCTCCTCTTTCGCTTTGTGGCTCAGCCTCGGTCTCTCTTTCTGTCTCTCCTCTGTCCTCCTTTTGAGCCAGGGGGGCAGTATCGAAATGAATGTCACCCCTGTACCAATGTTACTTAGGGGAAATTGACTCCTTAGCCTCGGTGCTGTCGGCGGCCATATGCTGATGTTTTCATATTCCAGAGAAATGAGGAGAGGGAGTCGTAAAGACTGCTAAAGTCAGAATTACAACCCTGGCTACCACTGGTGAGGAGAGGGAGAGGCCCCTTCTGTCACACCTCGAGCGCTGTTAAAGCCCCAATCCCTCAGTCCTAGAAAGTGCCATGGGCTTCTGAAGTACCACATTAACACTGGCTTTTCATCGAAAGTTAGACACTTTTTTACATTGCTCCATTGGCAGGCGATTCCGTCTAATTCATGGCTTGTGAGGCAGCATGTTTAGCTTCTCGTTCTTATTAAACATTCACAACCGGGTGGAGGACGAGGCACGGTTTAGTTGCTCTGCTGATTGTGGCTTTAGGAGACATCACTGTCTTCCTCAGCACGGGCCGTAGAGCTGTAGGCAGCGTTTCCAGCTTATCTATATTTCATGCTTTTATCTGCTCTCAGCGTTTAATTAGGCAGTTAGCAGCTCGTTAAATTCTATTGAGAGCAAACTTTTACCTCGTTGCAAAGTTGTGCTGATGTTGAGCTTTTCCAGGCGATGGAAGATTTTGATTACCTTGCATCCACTGTGTCACAAGTTATTATTGAGTTATGTTGTCTCCCTGGTTTAGCACCTCATTTTTTTCAGGGAGAATATTCTCGTCTGACATTTTTTTCTCCTTATTGAGACAGATGGAGGAATAAAGTCTCTAGTATACCACCTATCACACTAGTTTGAAGGAATTACAATATTTAAACCTCATTGCTGTATGAATATGCAAGTTTGGGCCCAAATTTTATATCTCAAGATGCCAGAATTTAGCAATTATCAAACCAGAAATACGTGATTGTTTGGCCACTTGGGGGCAGCAGAAATACGCTGTGAGCACAACACTGACATGTTATCATTTTTTTAAACAGGCCATAGTGTAGATTAGGATATTCTCATAAACTGCTCGTAAGTTTTTCTCCAAAAAGTTGTGCATTCAAATTCGTACATATCCTATGTATTTTGGAAGGCTGCGATCACATGACCAATATGCTGACAGGCATAAACAAGGAAGCAGTCCCAAAACACAGGACTTTTCCCTGGAGATGCATTTTAAGACTTTCAGTAATTTTAAGGTACGTCTTCACCATGTTATTTTTCTTAAACCTAACCTAACCTAACTTAACGTTAACTACATAACTGAACGTTGAAGGCGTAACGTCATTCATGGGGTGCTAATTCATCTGATATCATACCAACTGTTCTGTGAGGATACTTTAGTAGGATTTAGTGGCATCTCGCAGTGAGTCTGCAGAACTTAAACTTCTCTCACAGCCAAGCATGTAGAAATACGTTGGCTGACGCTAAAACACCAATGACCCTACCTAATGCCAGTGTCTGATTTGTCCGTTCTGGGCCACTTTAGAACAACACTGCAAACTCTGAGGAAGAGGACCTGCTCCATACATATATATATTAACGGCTCTTTCTTAGGTTACAAAAACACGATTCTTATTCTCAGGGGATTACAAACACATGAAAACGTAGTTATGAGTATTCCATTTCTGCCAATAGGTGCCCCTAAATCCTAAACAATTGACCTAAAAACTGTGGCAAAATAATTAACAAAGAGTTTATATTTACACATTTACCACACAAGGAGCGATATTAGCATTAATTTGGAGTCCTGCTTGTGTCCACCTGACAGGGGTGTATTGCTTATTTAAGTAGTGCAGCACACCTATAATGAGTGTGCACGTGTGCACACACACAGTTATGTCGTGGCTCATTTCAAAGTTAATGTAACCACTGTTCCTATGAGCGCAAGTTTATGTAGATTAATAAACTATAACTTTAAAATGACAGAATGTTTTACTGCTTTACAACATTTACCAGTTAATAGTCAGAGTGCGGCTCAAAGGCTACCACCGGGAGCTACTTGCACCTTTAAGGTGGAATGTTTTCTTGCATGCATGAGTTGACGTCATGAATCAATTGACAAACCTTGAAGTCAATATAACAGCTGTGACCATTCCATTTTTTAAAAATCTGTCTTGAATGACATCTGCTTTAGTGATGATTGGGTCTTCAAGTGCTTTAAAGAATGCTAATGAATGTCAACCAGATTATGCTAACTGTGAATATTCTGTTTCACTTGAAGAAATAATGTTGTGAAGCACTGTCCAGTGGCAACACTACATGTGCGTCCAATATTCTACTCCATCTAGTTCTGTTTTTGGTTTCTATCTGGCACTTTAGCAGCTAAACACATGGTGTTCATCAGCTCGTCACTAACTTTGTCTGCTGTTTTGGTGCTGGGTCAGGGGTTAGGGGTAGAACAATAAAGAAAATGGCGCCATTAGAACTTGACGATTCAACCAAAAAAGTAAATATGTGAGTTGTAAAACCAAAACAATGAGCTGGAGGATGCTACAATGCTCCGTGGTGATGAAGGGAGCTGCAGAGTTGAGGGTACTTTGAGTGATCCTTTACATTACACATAGTCATGTGATTCCTTACTGTTAAAATATTGACTGTATTTACCTTATAGATATTTCAGACTTACATTAATTTTAAAGTCAAGTTTTTAAGAATGATTACTAACCATTTACAACCATTATACACCCACAGTTTCCCTGTTCATGAGGAGCCGGGTCTCAAACCACATCCCATATGTATGTATATTTAGTTTTTCAAGGACAGATACGAGCACAATGGCTTATTACAAGTAACTCTCAGTTGTACGTGCCATAAGTTTTTAGTTCGAATTACCTGGATTTCAACCCTTGCTCTGGGAGCAGGCTGTTATTCTGGGTTTGGTGTCCTTTCTTTGCTTTGGTGTTATGGGCCACTGTTAGCAGACGGACTTCCAAACCAAACTGCCAACCTGCTGCTCATAACGAAATGACAAAATGACATGTGTTGACCTCTGGTGTAGCAGAGAGAGAGACATGCTTTGCCTCACTCCACGGTTCGGCCTGCAACAACTTTCCAACGTGAGGCCTGTCAGTGGACCTGCGGGTCCCATGTGAGCCAATCAGGGCTGTTATGTAAGTGTAGGGTGTTTGAAAATGGCTGTGGCCGGCCACTCAGATATGGCTTGTTGCTGATAATCGGTGGCGTGGCGTGGTGCGGCGTGCGGCTGACAGATGCCTGCTCCAGCTGGTACAGGGGGGGTTTATCGCCCGGTTGGAACGCGGGTCCTCACACCCCTCCACTGTGCTGGCCACCGTCGCCGTGTTTAATGAGTCACGAATTGCCTGTTTGTCTTCTGCTCCCTGCTGTTTCTGCACTCCCGCTTCCAGAACAATCCCTGAAACACATGCTGCTGCGCTCCGCAGAGCAGCCAGACAGGCAGGCTCAGCCAAACTGTTGTAAAGAACAAAGTTGTCATTTTTTATTTCTTCCTTTTTTTGTCTTTTTTTCTTCTTGGGTGTTCATCTAAGAGAGGGATGGCTTGTTCTGTAATAAAGCTGCCTTTTCAGATGCTGTGCCTGACCTCGCCAATATGGCTACCCCGAGAAACCAGTGCCCATTTGAAGCCCCTGACAAACACATAAATGGCTCTATAATTGGGCCGCTTTGTTGTGCGAGGTGCTGGCTCGTCTGAAAGTGCCGTTCAACACTTTGTGGTAAATGGAGTTACATTATGACAACACATGGCAGTTGCTAAAGGAGCAGAAACTGGCACACTGATAAGACATAAGCAGGTGGTGTTGACACAGAAATGGTTTGTTTTAAGTCACTAGAAAACCACAATTTGAAAAAAAAAAAAAAAAGAAAGTTTTCTGCGACAGCTAAGCAGATCACAAATTCATCTCCAGGCCAGCGACAGAGCTGTGTGACTCGACAAGAGAGGAAGGATCTGCCTTGCGGTCCAAGTAAACACACAGAGACGCTTGGATGACCATCAAATGGACCGGAGCATGCACACACACACAAACACACACGTACACACTTACAGAAGGGGTGTTTGTAGCCTGTGTTAGGGGATGTTCTGCAAGCTGCCCAGAGCTTTGCCTTAATCTCACCTGTTTAATCTGCAAGGTTGGGCGACAGCTTCTGTAGCAGGAACAGGTGGCTCAAACAACTGCTGCTGGACAAACTTAGAGAGGCCGTTCTGGAAAAGTTGATTAAAGCCCCGATTCGATTTTTTGAGCATATTAATTGGAAATTCATACTTCTATAATCTTGAGGAGAAATACTTTGATGGCAGGGAAACTTTTCACGCTTCTCAGTAACCCAGCATGGGTTTTTTTAATAGGAAGTTTGTTGGAAAAATATCCTGAGTTTCATTACGATGCTGGGATTTAAATGAGCTTTTGCTTGAGCCATGTCATCCATTTCTCTTGTTACCTGTGTCGCATGCAAAACATCTACATTCAAAACATTTCTTCACTTAGGATAAATACACACAGAGTAACTCAGGATGTCTGATGATCAGAAGAAGTGAGAACTATCCGTGGAATCTTGGCAGCGTCCGGATTCGGCCCAGTGCCGTGAAATCCTCATTCGGCGGGGCTGCTCTTTGTGGCCGGCTCTGGGTTCTCAGAGTGGCATTCTTCTCATTGTACAGGTCACCGAGACAGAGGCGGCTGGCCTGAAAAGATCCTCGGTGGGGGGAAACAATGGCTTAAGGCAGCCCATAAATGTCTCCTGTTCGGCTTCGGCCCATTGACTCTTTGCCTCCCCGCCAAGCAGGGCCCTGTCAGACCAGCCCCTCTCTCTAACAGCTTAATTAGCAGAAAGAACAACAATGTCAGAGCCTGTTTCAACTGAAATAAAAACAAGAAAAGGCCCAAAAGCCGCTCTCTCCGCCTCTCATTGTCCCCGTGCAGCCTGTGATAACAGAGCTCTGACTTTTCTGTTCAACTTAGTACAAATAAAACAACATTCCTACACTGTTCCATGAGGAGCATGACGACCGACTGATGGAGCAGCGGAGGGGGGAGCTCTCGGCTCTGATCGTGTGGTTTAAAAAGGGGAGTTCTGATTTATCATTGCGCTCCTGTGGAAGCTTTGACACAGTATGTTAGCACTGGAGTTTCAATATGACAATATTTAAGTGTTGTGTGTTTGTGAAATGTCATTGACTTTACAACCCTGTCACAGCCACAGGCGCAGGAAGATAACCTTCGCATTCCAGAGGAGTGAATCCTTTATCGAAAGCTGTCCGGCTGAAGGCTCTGCTCCAAACTCAATATGATTTTCATTTTTCACGATAATGGTGATGGCGATGATGATAACGCAGTTTGCATTGTGATGCTAATGCGAGTTCCTGGCGTCATGGGGAGACTGTGCGAGGAGACGCTGCACTGGTGTCCACTACGCTGGCTTTGAACCCTCTTCTGCCCGTCGACGTCTGACTGACTGATGAATCGTGTCCGTCTGACTGAAATGCTGTGTCTGTCTTTCACTTTGTCCTCCTACATACGTGTTAGTGTCACTCAGTTCATTTGATTTTTTTGTGTGCCGTAGTTTGTTTCCTCATAATCATGTGTTATCTCCGTGCCTCCTCACGCTTGCTCGTCCAGTCTTGTTTTAATAGCTCGGTAAACGTGGCCCTGTGCCATGTTTTCATACCTCTACATTTTTTTATCTGCCTTACCCATTAATCTTCTTGTCTGTTTGTGCCCCATCTTTCCATATCTCCCTGCTGTCATTCTTTGTTTCCTTTCTTTTATCTGTGGTTCACATCAAACACTGGCACCAGATTGATTCTCATGTGAACAAGGCTGCAGTGGGGGGCCAGGGACCTCTTCCCTGCTCTTTGAAGCTCCCTCCCATCCTGTTCACTGCTTCTCGGACCCCCCCAACTTCATGAAACACACACACACATACACACAGAAACACACATCACCCCCGTCCCTTTTGGAAAATTTCAAAACATACCAACTTTTACTTTTCCTTGTAAGAAACACGATAAAATAAAAGTCAATCACCTCAAATTAATACCACTTGTCACATCTCACAAGTGATTTAATCTATCATTACAATTTTTCAGGACTTTGTCAATAAATTTTTTTCTTCATGAATTCATATCAGTTTTCTGTTTCTGTTTTAATGAGTGCTTTTTAAAAGTACCAATGTATTTGGTTCTGGGGCACCGCAGTCAACAGGGCCCGGTTCCTCCTAGATGGATCATGCTTGCCATGGGTCCTAATTTAAAGCACATTACATGCACATTTTGAAGGAGACAGACACAGATGAAGGAGACATAGATGTCCTTATGTGCTCTGTCGACGACCCTGAATACTGCTCTTCACTGAGGTCAGATGATGTTCAAAGTCAGACGTACACATGCACTGTTTTTACGTCTGTAAACTTTGTAAACTTGTTTTTGAAAAGTGCTGTATAAATAAAGTTGATTTTTAATATTATTTCATATCAAATGTTGTCATAAATCACTATTGAATTCAGTTGATCTATTCAAATAAAACTCCACCCTCTGCCATGTATGACCGACAATCACCTGAAAAATCTTCTCGAAAGCTGCAGCATTTTGAATCAGCTGCAGCTTAAGACACCGTGACAATACATGTGTCTACTGAAGATAAATGCATGGATAAATTCTTCCAAATCCTGCTGAGACAAAAGATGAATGAAATTCAGGTCTGAGTGATGGTGCCATGCTGCCCATCACTGCAGTCAACTGTTCAAGACCAGCAAAGAACTAAAATTGTTGTGATTGTCATTGCTGTGTTTTCAGTGACTTTTCAGCCCCTAAACATGATTATTTTTAAGCACCCATTGCTGTGCTTTAAATGGCTTTTTTTGGCAAAAAAAAGTGGTTGTTTCAGATGCCTGAACCATTTCAACTGACCCCTTTTGACGCGAAGGAGCAGCGGCGTTACTCTAAGCTCCCTCCGGATGTCTGAGCTCCTCACTCTATCTCTAAGGCTGAGCCCAGACACTCTATGGAGGAAACTACTTTCGGCTGCTTGTGTACACAATTTCAGAAGAGAGAGCTGAGACGAAAGGGTGTAGCTTTCAATTTACTGGTCCATCTACGTCCCAACCCTGACCTATGGTCATGAGCTCTGGGTAGTGACAGAATGAATGAGATTGCAGATACAAGCAGCCGAAATGAGTTTTTGTTTAATTCAAATTTGCCAAAATTGGTCCAAATGAAGTGAGTTGGTTAGAATAAACTGTTTAAAAAATATTCATAATATCTTTAGTGGATAGTTTCATGGTGTATCACTAGATTTTATCGAAATTACTCTAGTCAACAACACAGTAAGACATCAAATGGACATTAATGCCCTCTGCCTTGGCATGACCTCTTATTATGTTGCTTAACTTTCAAATGAGGGTCAAAGGTCAAGCTGGAGCTCAAGATTTTATCTAGATACTTAGATACTTCTTCTTCTTCTACTTCTTTACGATACAAAGACTTGCAACATTTCCAATATTAATTTTCTTAGCTGGACACCAAAACAACTTTAAAGTCCTGTTTACACTGAGTCAAGGTCTTTTCCCTTTGAAGTATACTTTTCTGTAATTTTGGGTGAACTGACCCTTTAACACAAAGCAGAATTAAATGATCTATTAACAATACAAGTGGTACAACAGATCTCTATAGCAGTGTGTGTGTGCAGGGCCATAATCCAGTGTCTCTCCCAGTATTTAAGGCACTTAATGTTTGTACTATGTTAATGTTTCCACCATTTATTTTCTGTAACTGCTGCATCTTTGTTTACTTCCATTTTTCCTGTCACTGAAGAGTTCAAGTTTATCGTCATAGTTTTGAGTTCAAAGCAGTTCATGAATATAAGAATTATATATGCATGGTCATTGTGTTGATTTTACACCTCTCGTCTAGCCGGGGCTTTGATGAGCCGTCAATAAATCCACCGGAAACAAGTGATGTTGTGACTCTTTTTTTCAATTGGACGGTCAAGCATGAAGTTCAGGCCTGGGACAGCCTTGTGCCTCACTGCGCCAGTATTGTCAATTTCCTGACTGCGTGAAGACGTACAACCCACATAACTTATTTTTTTAACAGCAAGGCCTTTTGAGAGCGTCCGTGGCTGAACCATATTTAACCTTTCTGTGTCAGACCACCCGCTAGTGGCTGGGCCTCTGGCGGCCCATTCACCACCCCAGTGGCTCCGACAAGCTAGCCGAATATGATATAGAGCTGGACTGCGGACCAACAGCACAATTTATTCCCCACAAAACGCAAACATCTTTAGAAGATGTGTTGTGCGCTGCCTCACAAAGACTCTGTAGGCCACAATGCCACAGCAGCAGCATAAATTACCTTCAGTTTGAGGTGGTGGGTTTTATGTAGAGAACGTGCAAACCCTGCTCTTCCCATGATACAAAAAGCACTTTTTCCCAGGTTATATCACACACAGGGGGTCTAGCTGGGCAAGGAACTATATCATTGATTTAGTCTTTTTTGATTATGTTTAGTTTGGGTGGAAAGAGATATAAGATCACACAAAAATAATAGTGGCATTTCAATGCCTTTAAACTGTATAAAGGAAGATTTTAAATAATGTGGGGCAACTAATGATTATCATCATTATCAATTAATCTGCAGATCTTTTTTTAATTCTTTGGTCTTTAAAATATTTGAAAGAATTGCAAATGCTCATCATAATTCTCTGAAGTCCGAGAATGACATTTTTAATTTTTAACATTTAACATTTGGCATGAAAATATTACTTAAGTGATTATCAGTTATCAAAATACTTGCCAATTAAAACTAAATAATTTGCTTATTATTTCAGCTGGTGGGCATTTTACTGACTTACAGACTTTGAACGGGACCTATTATGCTCACTTTTAGGTTAATACTTGTGCTTTTGATGTCAATTTTGATGTGTTTACATGCTTTAATTTAATCTAAAAAAATATATATATACATATATAAAAAAAAAAAAACCACTTTATTTTCATCACACTGCCTGTCTGAATATACCTGTATCCACCCTCTGTCTAAGATGGCTCATTTAAGTATTTGTTTCTTTAAACCCCCTCCCAAAAAAGCCAAGTCTACTCTGGTTAGGCAGCGTTTCCTGTACTTCTGCTCTTTGCATCTCTGCACTGGCATTGCAGCCGGAGAAATGTCTGCAACAGAGTATAATGGCGATTTCTACCATTAAAAATCACTAACAAAAGCTGCTAAACCAATATCTTCACAGCCAGATATGTTCAGCAGGAATATGATCCAAATTCAGGGAGAAATTTACGACATTGACAACCAAGATTACATATTTCCCTGATGTTAGCACATAGCTACATGTAGCAGTGTACTTAAAGCGGGGAATTGATGGTAATGGAGTAAAGCGGCAACAGGCAGAACTTGACAAGGTGTCCCAAAATGTCAACAACCAACCCACCCTTGTACCTTGCATGGCGTATCTGGACATGCAAAGTCCATGGCCAAACGTTGATGTGTGACGAGGTCAGAACGAGAATGTGTTGGAATGACAATAACATCTTAAAGTTACATAATTAATGGGGAGAAGTCTTATGTTTTGTGGTCCATCCACCACCCCAACCTACCTCCATAGCAGACCTCTTGTGACTGCTTCCATTTTAACTCCTGTCAGTGTGTTGGTCATGTGATCACAGCCTATCAAAATATATGTGTTGTGCACAAATTGCTGGCTCATCATTGTGTGGGATAAGTGTGAATTTTGGTTCATCACTATTTGGGAAAAAAACATCTAAACAGTGTATGAGAACAGCCTGAAATGCAACATACCTAATAGTTTAAAGTAACCCACCATGCCATGTGATTGGTTTAGTAATGTAGTGACTGAATTTCAAATTACAGTCCCTTTCTCTAGTTTACTTATTACTAGAAAAATCACGTTACTGTAATGTGTTACTGAGTAATGCATTATTACACAACACTGCAGAGACATAAGCTCTGTCAGTTTGTGCTTGTCAGTACAATCACTTCATTGTTGGTTTTACTCTTTCCTTAGGATTTGTTGACAATAAGGAAAAATATCAAATATAACCAGAGTGTCCTTTAAATGTTTGCACAGATCAAAGAAGTGTGTAATCCATGATCCACGCCTCTTGTGCTCTAATTTTCCAGTTTGATTTTAATTCATCAGTCAGCCTCTCTCTCGCTCTCCAGCTCCTTCTTCATCACTGTGTTGCCTTGTCATGACCTCTGCAGATTGACACCCAGCAGTCCCAGATGACCAGAGGACTGCGGGACAATCCCAGTTGGTTAATAATTACTCCCAGTCCACAGTGAAGGAAGCCTGACCCTAAACCACGACACAGCAAGGCATGGGCAACCCACGGCACCGCTGATAAATGAACGACAGCTACCGTGGGTTCTTGAAAGGAGAGGAGGCAACGTACCTTCAAAGTGTTCCAGTTTTTTCACATGTTGGGAATGAGTGGGAATGTCTTAATGTGGGGATGTAAGCAAAGCCATGCTGGGAGGGAATTTAAAATCATTTTACTTTTCTGGGGTATCACAGTTCGACAAATTATCGTTGCGATTTTAACAGAGCAAATCAAAGACTTCTTCCATCTGACATATTTGTCATATTATAACAACTGATGAATCTAGCTGTGAGAAAGGGACATTTTTCTAAGATCTGACCCCGATAAAGACTTAAATTTCCTTTAGTGGTTTGTGTTTTATGTGTGTGTGTGCATGTGTGTTTGACCGAGAGAATACCGCATGGAGTTAGCAGAGCTGCATGGAGATAAAAGTATGACAGAGAGAAGAGAGAAAGTCCAGCAGAGAGAAAATGACAGAGCGGTGCAGAAGCAGCGAGGCAGAGGCCGTGGCTTTTCTCAGAGATGAACATTAATAATATGACGAGCCACAATAGAAGCACTGAGATCAGAGAGATCACCTCCATTGTCCCCCCATCTCCTACTGACACCGACCGCTCTGCTGAGGGAAGAATAAGAAGAATAGAGGAGCATAACCTGGCCGCTCACCATGCCCCTCTTTTTAAAATACATAATGGCCTGTGGTCCTCTGCTATGCCTTTTAAGTGTGTGTGTTGTGTTCGGACTTGATGTGCAGTGAGATGTAGAGGTAAAGGCCACGTTTTAGCTCAAAGTCAGCTCTGATGTATGGTGTGAGTTAACTGTGATCTCTGTCTGCAGAGTTTGAAACATATTGTTAAATCAACACAGATATTTTAGGGCTTTTATTTACCTTCATTTGTAGTCGAGGATTAATATTTATTCCATTTATATCAATATTATTATACTAATATTATATTATATATAGGTTGTATAATAACCTGATAAAGGGGTCTTCATACCTGAATTAAAAATGCAAGACCATAAGGAAGAAACTGGTCATTACTTTCTTGCTTCTGTTATCAGTTACCTGAAATCTGAAATTTGTTACCTCTGCCTGATATTTTGGACTTTAGATTTCCAGCCTGCTCCTTTGGATTTGTATCCAAGTACTGCTTTATATATATATATATATGTGTGTGTGTGTGTGTGTGTGTGTGTGTGTGCTATATCTTCAAACAAAAGATGATTTTTGTTGAAAACTTACACACTGCACTGGTATTTTTGAAGAAATTAAAACTTTCTGGAGAAGGATAGTACAATCAGGAGAGACAGAAGAATGACGTACAGATAATATTTAACACAGAATGATCTGTGCTGAAGATTTAACACCAGAGGACACCAGAGGGAGATATTTTGTGATTGAGGGACATCTGCGCAGTGGTGGTAGTGGCTGCTGACTCTGAGGTGTATGAGGCTGATGAATCTGTAAAGACTAGGTGGTGATGGTGCAGCAGGAAAGAACTACGACAGAGAAAGAACCATATTTAAAAGGAGTAGATGATAGGCTGATGGAGAAGGTGTGTTGCTGGTTGATTGTGAGTCAGCTGAAAACAGCCGATGACTCAGTTGACAGGCCCAGACAATGCATAGAGACTACCTCTGATACAAACTGGGTGGGAGCAGTTTGCAACACCATTGGCAAGAAGCTCGAGAAGGTCTGTATAGGGAGGGTGGGGGTGCATTGTCTGGGTCTGGATCAGTCAAACAAATTCTGGACTTTCATCCGTGAGCCCACTGTTCAGTTCCCAAACCATGATGAAGCTTAAATCAACCTAAAAACAAAGTGTTTTTCCAAAGTTGTATGTTCATTTTTAAAAGACACAATGCATGTAAAAAGTGTAAATACATAGACATGTAGATCCACTGACAGACCACCAAACACCAGCCCAAAGCGTTGGTATTAAACGACCTGAGAATAAGACTCAGCATTCAACTATCTTTCTCCAAAACTACATACTGCAACAACTGTTATGGACTCACAGGCCTATTCCACTGTCAGGCCATGCCGTGCTGATTTGCATTTCCATTATCAGTTTAGACGCGTAGTGCCATACTGAGTGATGACGTCTCGCTGACCACAGCAAACCAAAAGTAAAAACTGGCAGCTATGAAGTGTCATCACAAAAACATACAGGTCAGCACCTATTATTCCTGGCACCATTAGCTAAACTTTACATAGATATAAGGTAACGGTTCTGATGCCTGTCATCACATATTTAATCTTCAGGATGTCTGCGGAGATCTACTGAAGGCTCAGTGAGGCCCTGAGGTGCTGCAGGATATCACTAGTGAAAGGTGGACCAGTGTCAATAGAGCAGAGGTTCAGTGGCTGGTCATTAATCATCAGACTGGACAGCTACAGACACTCTGAGGTGGACAGGTCTGGGCCACTGGACTACATCATGTCCTTGACCTTATCTGTTCTTTAATGTATTTATTTTTACGATTTTACACTCGTCTTTTGTTTCTTTGTGCTCTTGATTGCAGCATTTTCTTGCTCGTTTTCCCGTCTCTTTGTGGATGAAACACGTTGTGTGGATATATTTTGATTGATTGATTGGCTGCTAAAAGAAGACAGGTCTTTCTTCTGCTGATAGGACCCTGTGTTACAGAGGGCAGTGTCCCAATTTAGCTTTTCAGTTGTTATTGGCCCCTAAATCAGTGTGAGCCCTAAAGCAATGTTGTTCTTAGATTGGGTCGTGACCTCAAGGTGGGTCACAGGAAGATTAATATGGATTATTTTGGAGGGGTTGGTATCTGAAGCTGCAACGCAACACAGTTTTTATGATGTCAAAAGAGGCAAATGTCAGAAAAGAAAAGTAAGAAAGTTGAAGAAGCTATGAATCTAGCATTCACCACTGAGTCTGGAGCTTTAAAAATGACAGGAACTTCCTGATATTCTCCATCTGTCTGCATCTTTCTTCCATCTCCTCTCCTGATGCGTTCATGGTCATCTCCCTATCTTTCCAGGAGTGTTTATTTAAAACCTGATGGACCTAAAGGCTCCCACACTCCAAGTGTTAAAGCTCGGCCTTCCGTCGAAGCATAGCCACTTTGGCAAATAAAGAAGATGAATGTGTACAAATCTGAAAGCAAACAGCCGAGATTGTCAGCACCGCGGGAACACGATAGGG
>JAPZEB010000003.1:22076379-22089840 GCA_029783705.1 Chaetodon striatus | reverse complement strand
TGGACATACACCTCAACACTAACAGCGAAGACCATGGTAATACAATGCTAACGATAGGCTGTCCATAAAGCCAGCAGTCTGCGTGCACAATGCTTGAAACCCTGTGGCCCCAGACTCCTTTGAAGCCCACTGAGATCAAAAAGCAATGCTCCATGGAGCACAGACTAGGTGAGGAGTATGGGCAGAACAAGAGACGAATGGTTGGAAGCGAGGAGGGAGGGACGGAGGACAATGCCTGCAGGACAGGGCTGCTGACTTCCGAAGATAAAATCATATTTTGAGGGCAGGCGTCCAAAACTCCCCGTCTGCCTCCGTCTCCCCTCCTGCCTTCCCTCCTTTCTTCTCTGAATATGGACAATGACTGTTTGCGTTTACAGAACCATAAATCAGAGGTGCCCATTGCCACAGAGCAGCTGGCACGTTTGCCAATAATTATAATTATTAATCATGCCGATTTCACGGTCTTCAGCGGGACGGCGGGAGACTGCACGGGACAGGGTGCGGCTGGCGCCTCCGGGACTGCAAAGCAGGCTGGGAAGGGAAGGGTGGCCTGCAGAAGAGTGGGGGAGGAAGAGGTTGGAGAGAGGGGAGGAATAGTAGCAGGGATGAAGAATCAGTAGAGAGCTGGAACACAAATTAAAGTTCCTTATGAACGGTTATTTACTCAGCATACACAAACTATTTCAGAGGAGAAGTCCGACAGCATCAGTCTTTTCAGCAAGTTTCCCAAAACGACACGTGTTTACGTTCAAGTAATGATGTCGGGAGCAAAGGAGGAAGTCAGGTGACATTGTTACAGAGTGACAAAGTCCATGAAGGGTGGAGGGATGGAGCCCACGGTTTGTTTGCAATCCAGGGTCAATATTTTTTCCCTATGGTTGGAATAGTTCCCTAACTGTAGTTGTGTTTAGTGCTGTAACCATGACAACGAAGGTTCCCTAACCTATGTAAAGTATTTATTTGAACCCAACCCTTTCCAAGAGAAAACACTGGCATTGTAACTGTACGTTCTGCAAACCACGGATATGCACCATTTTTATGTTTCATATACATCACATTGACGTTATTAAAGGGATGTAGTTCAGATTACATGTACATAAGCTTAGGGGAGTTGGGGATGGCGGATGGCCTAGGACCTAGGCGAGATCACTGACAAGCAACAGACCACTGTTTGTGACAAGCCATGTTTTTTCAGCACATTTCCAGTGTTGTTTCGGGCAAACACATATGGGTATTTCTTAAGGCAAGGTTGGCACATCTCCAGCTGTGCTTGCGGTTAAAATTTTGTGTTAAAAGTGTTTTTTGTACCTTGACCCAGCCAAATGTAAACCACAGCATTGTCACAACATAAAACTGAAACCTAAATAAACTTATCATAAAGTTTCATGTATTGGCTACACTTAAAGCCTAGTTCAGACTAAAGGTTTGCAACGAGACAAAACTGTTTTAGAAGGTTGCAGAGAAACTTTGCAGCGGTGTGAACTGGCCATCTGAGCTCGACTCAAGCCGGCTGATGGTGTCACCTGCAACTCCACTGTGCGGCTGGTTTCTGTAGTCAATCAGCTTGTAGTGAAAGCCGCTGGTCAAGTCAAAATGACCGCAGATGGCGTGTTTGCGTGCTGCGGCAGGTGCTCTTTCCCCGCTGAGCCCACTGTTTCTGTCCTCACGGTGTGCTGATGTCGGACAGTGGGTCGCTGCTGCTGCTGGCTGTATGTGCTTATGCCCCCCCCCACACACACACATTCTCACTGACTAACTAATTGGCGCTGCTAACTTATCTTATTGTGGCATATTTATTATGAATACAGTCTCATTTTGTTTCTTATTTTTGCCATTTCATCAACACTACAAATGCAACTGTAGCCAGCATCTCACTATCCCTAACTTCATTCATATTTTAAGAAAGTACAAATTATATGACACATGGTGTCCTCTAGTTACATTGGTATGAACCGGCAGGTTTATTTAGAGCATTACAGAACGGCAAATTGCAAGTAGGTGCATGCTTCAACACGTTTTGTCGTGAATCTTTGGTCTGAACTGAGCATAAAATGTCTAATGTAACATATCAATGGATACAGTGTACAGCATACAGTGCCAACAATTTATTCTGGCAGGTATATAGGATATTTTCAGTGGTGTCAGACCATTAAACAGTGATTTGTAATGGTTTTGGAGGGCACTAACAGATTTTATCATATGCTGCAGAAAATGGTTTTTGTTTGTAACTTCAAACTGTTATAAACAATGTGTTTTGTCGTTTAATTTGGAGGACTAGTTTTAGAAACTATTTTGTGCCGTCTTTTACTCCTACGGCTCTCATTTCCATCTCATTTTCTGCATTCTGCAGGAATATAAAGCTTCAGGTGATCACGCCGAACACCGAGCCTCTGGAGGACTTGTGTTTAACTACTCACATTCATTCCAACAGCTGTTGCCAGTTCCCTCCTCCTACTCAGGCCCTCTGCTAACCAGCTGCCTTACAGAGCCCGGTAAAGCGTAGTGAGGAACTGCCAGCTTGTGTCATCTGCCTTTCACGTCTACAATACTGTAAATACGAGGACGACTGTATAATTAGACGGTTAATTAGTAGAATACGGTGTTTTCCTTGTTCAAATGTGTGCGCCTCGGGAAGCTGGCCATGTTTGTGTACCTGAACTTGTGTAAGTATTTCTGTTCTGTGTCTTTTGTCACACTGTATGTATTCACCAGTGTTCTTACATGTAACGTACATATTGCATGCCGGACAGATGGGCGCTGCATGGGTGTGATCAACAGAGACCTGAACCCTGTTGTACAAACCCAACAAATACCATGAGACCTGCAGGGCACAGCTCTGGTCTGAGGTCAACACATGTCTGTGCTGGCACAAACACACACTGAACAGATGTGTTATTCAAATCTGGGGACAAATAGCAGCTCAGAGAAGTGCTTTATTCTCCCTTAAAAGTGGCATTACTGCTATTTGGGTGGTTTTTAAATCCTTGAAGGCAAAATGAACTTTGAAATCTTCTCCCCCTTTGAGTAAGGAAATATAATGAACATCACACTGCAGCTCTAAACTGTCATTTATCAAAAGAGGATAAAATCAGTTAGCCAGGGTTAGCCCGGCTTGATAAGCATTGTTTCCAACCATACATTGGAGGGAGCAGAGCACAACCTTACGCATTTAAGTTTAAGTCATTTTGCGGGTGTGATTTACTGTAAAAAAGTGTCTGTCAAATATTGTAGTTTGTGTTCCACATAGTGCTTTTGTGCAGAACATCAGGGAGATGCCTTACATCATCTTCAGCAGTAATTTTTGTCTGTAAATGTGAGACATTTGTGTCACACGTGTTCGCATCCTCACAACCTGAAATAATGTAAATCTGGTGATGTTAATCTGGGACTGCTATGATTGGTAAAACTCACAGGAAACTACGGTGATTGGTCAAAATTGCGAGGTTAATCCCCAGGGACTGGTTGAATTTAAGTGGCTGATAAAGTGGAACAGATTAAAAGGTAGCATCTATGGCATCCATCATCATTTTTGCTAACAATTGCACAACACAAGAAGTCGCTTTTTCATAGATGCGGAAATGATGATGATGAGTACATGCCCCAAACCTGTATTTGCTGCTCACTATAAGGGTCCATTATACAGGAAGTAGTGAATTAGAGATCAATAAAATGATTTAAACCAAATATTACACCCCTAGAGAAACCTAATGAAGGGACTGCCAAAAAAGTAAACTTTAATTTTTTCTGTTCTGTAGTTTGGAAGAAAAAAAGAAAAATATTTGCCTGTTTTTCTGAGTGAATAAATGCATGATGCCTCCATAGCTGTGTATGCTGATATCTAAGGGGAAAGAGAGAGTTTTAATTTTACTTTGACTTTAAATTGTTACCGCCTGTTTTTTCCCCAGTAGTATTTAATCTCTCTCTGTCCTCCTCTCTGTGTCACTGCAGGAGAGGAGAAAATTGACAGCAGGTTTGATGGATGACCTCCAGTTAACTCTCCCTCTCCATCTCCTCAGCTCTCCATCCTTCCTTCTCCTCCTCTCTCCGTCCCTCTCCTCTGGCTCTCCTTATCCTCTCCATGCATAACACAGCGTCCCCTGGGCAGGCCCGGACAGGGGGCCGGTCTGGGAGGCCAGACCCGGAAACAAAGCACTCTGTGCCATTCGAATGCCCTCCCCCCGGGCCCCTGTCCTCCAGGGAGAGTGCTCTCTGCTGGGCCGGGGCTGTTAATAAGCTGCTAATGAGGAAACAGACCTCCATTCTCTGCTAACATCAAGACAGATGGACGCACACGACATGTTTGTTTTAAACTTCCTACTGACATGATGCATTAGAAGGAAGAAAGGCTCTGATTGGTCCGGGTGGCAACATTTGGAGTGATTGGTCGTGATTTTAAGCACTATTATCAATAATTCAAGTAACTTTAATTTCAAGAAATTTTAAAAAGCAACATCATTGTGTGATTTGTAACTGATACTAGCTTTTTCTGAAATATTTTCTCTTTTCTTTTGCTGCTTATTGGCACAAAAAAACAGGGTTGCTCCAGGAGAAGCTGGGTGAGCGTTAAGCACCTTTTTATATCATGGTTTCCCTTTTTATATTCTCAGCCACAATTTATATAGACGAGAAAAGCCATAGCAGGCACCAACAAAGATAAATGTTTAAAACACAGCTGCAGTCTGGCTCTGAAACATGACATGTTTCAGGATGACAGCAAAACTAAATAAAAGAGAGGGTGAATAGATAGATGGAGACAAAACATGATTAAAGACTGGCAGCAAAAGCAAAAAAAATTATACATTCTGTGTATCAATTAAGCAGAAATTTGGTCCGTTATTAATTGTTTCCCACAAGCTGCCATTTCCTGGGAGCATATTGTGAGTCACTGCATATTTAACAAACTCATCAACATCACAGTTTGTTTCCATGTGTCTTTGCCCTCACACACTTTCTCTTACCCTCTGTAGCCTCTTCTCTCTCAGCGTGCCGGAGGAAGCGGCATGCTGTAAACTCTGCAGGCCAGATGTGATCCAAAGAGACAACTGATGGTATTAAAGACACCAACAGGACGAGGAAGTGTGCCTTTTCAAACTCTGCATTGTCTACTTAGGTCCATCAGTGCAACAGGAGGACTGACAGGAGGTCCGCACTCGAGTGCCACGCTCGCATTAAAGCCCCATCCCCTCTCTGTCCCGACAGGAGGCCCATGCAGTGTTGTCTGTGCCAGGCAGGCAGCCTGGCTGTGTCGAGCGGTGGGAGGCATAACAGACAGGTATTGATATGGATTTCTCTCCAGTAGGCCCCAGCAGAGAGCCCGGGGACTGTTAATAGGCCTCTAACGGGATGACCAGCCCGTGGACGGCCCCCACCGACCCCCCAGCAGTTGTGGAGAAGGGGAGATGATAACAGATGGAGGGGGGGAAAAGCACTCTTCCTGTGTGACAGACAGACGGAGAAAGGTGGGGATGAGCAGGGGGTGGGGTTGGGATGAGTGACAGCTCATGGTGGAAAGCGACAGTGCTAATGTGTTGGTGTATTTGCGAAAGGGAACTTTTCCTTTTGGTGTCACTTGTTACAATAGTTTGAATACGTGCTAGTGAATATTGTACAAGTTGAAGTTGCAAATCAGAAGAGTTAGGGGTAAGGGGCTCTGGGTTTAAAGAGGTTAATGTGCGAGTTCTGCCGCAAATCAGGAAGATAAATTAATTTGTGACACGGTTTGTACCTTTGGTCATGGACTTTCCACATCCAGAAACGACATGCAAGGTACCCTGGGTGTGTTAGTTAACGTTTTGGGACACTGTGTCAAGTTCTGCCTGTTACATGCATTGTCTTCTTTTAAGATACACTTAGTCTCTTTCAAAATAAAAGCACTACGTTGGTACAACACCACAAATAACCATTTATTAATAATTAATTTTCCTTTAACAACAAACACACATGGTTTGGGTTTAGGCAACAAAAGCTCATTGGTTTGGCTGTAGAATCGTACGGACGGGGGCACCACTCTCTCGCGTGAAAGTCAGTGTTTGTTGGACCAACCCATCACCCCATCCGGCCGCCCCACTTTGACTTTCGCCGCCTTAACTTTCCTCCTTTTCCCACCACATTTCTCCATGACACCACCAGGTGCCTTTAAACTATAACTGCAACCGACCCCGTATCATGTCAGCGTTAAAGGACATCTTTTTTTCGTTGGTTTTTGACACCGCAAGTCACTGCCCAAGCGCCAAATTTTGATGACCTCAGAGGGAGACTGGATTCTGCATTGTCACAACTAGGCTCTGAGATCTAGCCAGAATAAGAAGTATTACCTCTCTCAGTGACAGCTTACCGACTCCAGAGCGTAGTTAGGCTGGCTTATGAACATTAATTTTAGCTTGGCACATTATTAGCTGGTAACTAGCCTCTAGCGGTCCGGACCACTCTGCAGAAGGAATCGTGATGAGGCGTTCGGGTGCCAGTCACTAACAATGAAAAAACAACAAACATGGCCTTCTCATGAGGTTTAGCAGTAGCCCTGAGCTAATCTAGACACTTAATTCTGCTGACTATCATCGGTCTTTGCTGCCTGCCGTCTTCACCATGACACCCTGAGAGAGCTGCACCCCTCCTTGAGCACACGTCACACCCTCACAGGTTATCCACAAGGCCACCGACCTTAACGGGGAAAAAGGGTGAGCCGATAACAAAGGGGAAGTCCACTGACTTTAGTCTGTTCACAGGGTTTTGGTGTGAACTATGTGAAAACTTTGCAGAAAGCCTTTTGTGGCTCCAGAGGATCTGTGCAAAGTCTGATCTACAGATAAAAGCCTTGTTTGGGGATGAAGACTTCTTTGAAAAGGAAAAACATCTGGAGGTGTGGAGCTGGAAAGAAGTGAGCTTACCAGATCTCTACAGCCTTCTCCTCATCTCTGCTGCAGGCTAGCCACTTGAGGCTACATTCACCACTACTCGCATAACACATCCAAATCTTTGTCTGAACTGTTGGTGGTTAAGTTGCAGTGTGGGTGGTGTTAGCATCAAGTTATGGCAAGGATGAAAAATGTCTCTGGTCCTGCTGTAACAAGGAGCAAATCTGACTCTAAACACTGTCACAAACAAGAACAAACTTTCTCTTTGGCTCCGGCTCTGTTAAACCTCCCCATGAAGCCATTTTGCTCAGCAAGCATAAACCGAGGCTTATGTATCGCATTGCCCCGAAAAATTGTGATGAAGTGTTGTGTACTGCTCCTCGACTGCAACAGGGTTGTGGATAGCTTGGCCATTCTCCCTGGTGGTAGTTAGTGTCATGGTTACCAGCTGCTAGATTCCAGTGCAGCATCCAGTGGCTATTAGCACAGCATCTGCTGCTGCTGACATTTTCAATATAGCAAATCAGAGCAGTGCTGCTTTTATGACATTATGTACTAGAGAGAAAGACTGCTGTGCAAAGCTACTTTCACTTCTTTTTACAGAGCACGGCTGTGTGTGTATGTGTGTTTATCGTCATACTGACTCCGAGAGCTCCACATGCAGAAATTTGGCTTTAACTTCAAAACACAGAATCACTAATTTCATACTCAGTTGCATACAGTTTCAACAAGAATAGGTTTCACTGATATTTCACTAATATTATGAAATCTAACATTTATATGAACTATGGGCTGTCAACTTTTTAGTCTAAATTAAAACCTTTGTCCAAATGAAGGAAAGAAAATTAAATATTTGTTTTTAAAATTCATTCTGACCTATTGCTTGGTCTATTGACCTATCTGTAAACTAAGCTAATGAACAAAAATGAAGCTACACTGAAGCAGCTGAGCAGTATGTACAATACATTCTCACTCCAATCTCGCCACATATCGACATTTGGTCATGGACTTTCTATGTCAGGATACGACGTGCAAGATACCCTGGGTGTTGGTTGTTAATGTCCTGGGATGCTGTGTCAATTTCAGCCTGTTACATGCATTGTCCTCTTTCAAAATACACTTCCGTTCTCACAGGAAATTTACAGTTTGCACTCTCAGTCTAAATGTCGTGACGTTTTGTCCTTCAACAACACAGTTCCAGACTGCACATATCTGAAGATGCCGCCTTTGCGTCTTCATGTGTACAGCCAACTGCGACTTTTGGCCAGCAATGATGTCATAGCCCCACCTCTCTAACCTCTGACTTAACCCCGGCAGGAAGCTGTCCCATCACAACCACAACAACAACAACAATGGCGGATTACAGACTCATGTTCCTGCTACAGAACCTGCTGAGCCTCTTGGGGCTTCTACAGCAAAATCTTCTCCTCCTCCTTCACTACAACGAGCAGCAGACAGCAATAGACAACTATTTACGCTACATGCTCTTGGATCCACTGCGGAGAGCTCCGCGTCTTCTTCTCTGGCTCAGAGCTGTATGCTCCGTTTTTTAGTGGCCATCTCCTGGCTGGCATATATACTGCAGCCTTTTTATGCAGTTAAAATGGCTTGAATTGGCTTCATTTTGACGCCTTTATTCCTGAAGTCGGCGCCATGTTTACAGAACACTATTGCAATCCGGTTATTTTATTTGGCGGTTTCAAAAAGACTTCGTGTGGATATAGCCTGACTTTTGGCTTCTCATGAGACACAAGTTATTGTCTCCTGGATGAAAGTCCAGTTATGTCTGACCCATCCAGGCCCCCTCCCACGCAGACTTTCCCCCTCTTAATCACACATCAGTTGCTCTCAGTGTCAAGTATTGTCACATTTACATTGGTTTACATTAGAGTTAGTTTAAAGCCTTGTCTGTCTCATAAAGATGCTAAAGGGTGCCTTTGGCAGGTATATCACACGCTGAGAGGCCTGACAAAAAGCCAGTACTTGATGCGCTGAGAATGAGAACAGACTGGTAGCTCGGCAAGAACTTAAACAACTTATCATTAGGTGACTTGAGGCTCTTAAAGAGTTCATACTAAGAGGATATTTTGGCAACTTCACACAAAAATGTCTCTGAACAAGAGAGAAAATCCAGTTAACACAACATGAGCAAGGAGAGGAAGAAGTGCAAAAAAAACTGTCACGGAAAAACACACATTACTCATATTGTGGGGATATAAATCTGTTTACACATTAACACTGTGGGGACTCGCCTTCCGTTTGGGGACAAAATACAAGTCCTCGTAATGTAAATCATTAAATTTTAGGGCGAGGACGTGGGTTAAGGTTAGGGTAAGTCTCCAGGAAACGAATGTAAGTCAAGTGATGGAAACACGACTCTGTGAGTGAGTGAGTGTGTGTGTGTGTGTGTGTGTGTGTGTGTGTGTGAGTATGACTGTGAGTGTGTATGTGTATCCACTTGCATTTGCGTGTGCAAGCAGCCACTCTAGCCACTAAACTTGTCTTGTAGCTGGCTCTGTATTCCTGGCATTGCTGTGGTCGATAAGACAGCAGCATGCAATATTAATGCAGCCTTCTACTGTGGTTGGTAAGAGCCTCGGACAGCCCCCGCTACTGTTTCAGAGAGAACTGAGAACAAACAGTGAGCCTGTAAGACGGAGGTCAGGACAAAGCAAGAAAGGAGGGAATAAACAGAGGAGGGAAGGTAAAAGAGGGGTGGGGAGGGAAGTCTAAAAGAGGGAAAAGGTGATAAAGACAGAGGATAGAGGAAAAGATAAAAAGAGGAAGGGAAAGTAGCTGAAACACATTAGAAACATAGGGCAGGCACAGGTCAAGAGAGGCAAAAAGCAGGAATGAACAGTGGATGGAAAAGAACAACAGGTCAAATAAAACTGGAGACATAAAAGCAGGGAGGGAAAAATGAGAAGGGGATGAAAGCCTGATTTGGAGGATGAATGGACAAAAGTGGAGGCGGGAATGAAATGAGAGAAAAGATAACAACCAGATGAGATGGAGGAGAGGAAAAAGAGTAGCTTAAATAAAGAGAAAATGAGAATGTGCTGGGAGAAGTACTCAGAAAAAGGCAGTGGTGTGGTGTGATTGATGCGCTCGCCATAATGAGCGGTATCGAGGACAACTGAGCAGGCAGATGGAGAACATAATTACACACAGTAAGGTCATCACATATTAATACAGTAATAAACACGAATCAAACTGTTTGTGTGCACAGGCAGCAAACTCTGTTTTCCACTAGTGTGTCACTCCTAAATTTGAGTGCACATGCTATTACTCACCCAGGCATAGCCTCTTTAGCCGTTGCCTGGCAACTCTGAAGCAATTAAAAGCAAGGGGTATTTGTAACCTAACAGAATGCTCACAGTTTACATGACTTATAATTGACAGCACATAGAACTCTGACCCAAATGTGCACTGTTTTTATATTGCGCTCTGCTTTTAATGTAGGATACTCTGGAGAAAAGTTTTCAGAAGTCAGTTCTTCTTAAGTGGACTAGATTTCTCAGGGGAATGTTTCAACTGCCTTGGATGTCTCTCATTTGCCATATCACTTTATGTATATTCCTAAATCCCCCTGTTTTCTCTCCCAATGCATTCAGTATAGAGGAACTTCAAACTGTTTTAAGTGTAAGCAGGTGGTAATTTATTCATGTTCTGTCAGTAGGTTAATGATTGCACACCAAGAGCAGAGAAAGAAAAGAGGTAACCTCCGGCTCAAGTTCAGCGACATTTCCAAGAAACGGCGGTTAAATTATGGCCTTTCAACATTTAAATTTCCTCGGCTGTGAAGTTCACTGATTTGTCAGCAGTGCTTTTGATGGAAGCTTGCATGTTGCATTTTTCAGTCGGCGCTTGGCAGAATAGAAGCGGCACTGTTATTTTGCAAATAGATGAGGGATGGGGGTGGGGAGGGGGCAGCAACCATGAATCTGCATTAAAGTAAGTCAGTTTCCGGTTAGGATTCTTCATTGCTGTCTGCCAAAGTTGTTTTCAGGCAGGGAGAGTTATGTGTGGAAAAATGCATAACTCAAACCCATTACAGCTTGCTTTTAGCATCAAGTAACACTGAGTGAAGTACACTGGTGCTGCACTTGATGATGCATTATCAACTTTCAAGTGGATGAATTGTGGCTGTGGCTGTAATCATGGCCGTTTTCAAAGTCAGTGTAGTTGTAAATTTGATAGAAAGGGGAAAAAAAAAAGCTTATTAAAAACACTGAAACAGTCATGAGTCCTATCTGTTTTTAAACTTGGCATTTGTGTCCTCAAATTGTTCAAGCTTTTTTTGTGGGCAAACTTAATTTTAGTTTTATAATACAGTCTATTCAACTAGCGGCCCCCGGGCAGGATACAGCCCTTTTCTATTTTTCTACGGCCTGCAAGACTGCTGGAAAATACAATTACATGTGTGTGATACATGTGATAAAATAAAGTTAAGGTAGCCTACATCTCTGAGCTACTTACCCGAGCCTTTCAGGCTCAGCGGTTCTGATCTGACTTGCACACATCTATGGTACGTTACACTACGCACCAATGTGCTGGACAGGGATGTGCTGTGATTGGCTGCCACACTCGCTCTGCACTTGCACTCAGGGCTCGCGTGTGAGAGAGGTAAAGTCCGGTTAGCTAAGCTAACGTGGTGTTGTAACATGTTGCTCTCAAAACCCAAGAGACAGAAAGTTGATTTTGAAAATCGCCAGTTCCAGGGCGAGTGGACGGACAAATATTTATTTACTTAACCTTCTGCGACGAGTAATAAACCGGTCTGTTTACTGTGCAACTCATGCATATCTGTCATGAAAGAATACAGTGTGAAGAGGCACTACAAGGCAAATCATGGCTCATTTTCTGCCAGCTTTCCAGAGGGGACGAAGAAGAAAAATACAGGGTCTGCTAGCATCTTTTCAACGGTGCCAAGTTGCCCTCGGTCGTTTTTGCACGGAACAAGAGAGGGCCGTGATAGCATCCCCTTGTGTCGCCTGGACATTAATCAGACTGAAGAGAGCGGAGACTGTTAAAGATTGCATGCTTGATGCAATCTTATCCTAAATTGTCACATGTTGTGACCTTGTCAGTGTTCATTCAAGCCCACATATTAGGCCCTAGGTATCCCCCTGCTTCTACTATTGATGTTCCGGGACACTACGATCAACACCAGGACATCAACTAAAACACATGATTTGGATTGGGAAGGACAAGCACATGGTTTGGTTTAGGCAAAAGAAGCACACGGTCCATTTCAGGCAACAAAAGTACAAGATTAGGTTTAGAAAACAAAAGCATGTAGTCAGGTTTAGAAAACAAATGCACATAGTTAGGTTTAGGCGACTAAAACACATGGTCAGTTTGAAGCAACAAAAGGACATGGTTAGCTTGAGGTGACAAAATCACATAGTTTAAGGCAACAAAAGCACACGGTCAATTTGAGGCAACAAAAAGCACAGGGTTAGGGTAAGAAAAAAAAAGCACATGTGGTTAGTTTTAGACAACAAAAGCACATGATTAGGTTTAGGCAACACAAGCCCATGGTTACTTTGAGGCAAAAAGAGCACATGGACTGTTTGAGGCAACAAAAACATTTGGTTAGGTTTAGAAAACAAAAGCACATGGTTAGGTTTAGACAAGAATTGCACATGTTTAGGTTTTAAAGAATAAAGGAACGTGGTCAGGTCTAGGCAACAAAAGCACATGACTGCATGTAGGTGACAAGAGTAAATGGTGAGGTTTAGAAAAGAAAAGCAAGTAGTCAGGTTTAGAAAACAAATGGACATAGGTAAGGGAATGAAAAGCACATGGTTAGTTTAAGCCAACAAAATCACATGATTAGCTTGAGGCAACAAAAGCACATGGTTAGGTTTGGGCAATTAAAGCACAGGTTTAGACAAAAATAGAACATGGTTAGGTTTAGAAAACAAAAGCATGTGGTTAGGTTTAGGCAACAAAAACACAGGGTTAGGTTTAGGCAACAAAATCACTTGTTTAGTTTGAAGGAATAAAAGTGCATGGTTAAGTTTAGAATACAAAAGCATGTGGTAAGGTTAAGAAAAGAAAAGCGCATGGTTCCGTGTTGGTGACAAAAGTATATCGTTATGTTTAGGCAACAAAAGTACATGGTTAAGTTTAGACAGCAAAAGCACAAGGTTAGGTTTAGATAATTAAAGCAAGTAGTCAGGGTTAGAAAACAAATACACATGTTTAGGTTTAGGCAACAAAGGCAAATGCTTAGTTTTAGGCAACAAAAGCACATGATTGCATGTACGTGACAAAAATACATGGTTAGGGTTAGAAAACAAAAGTATGTAGTCAGGTTTAGAAAACAAAACAAACAAAAAAAATCTTTTAAAAACAAAAAACAAATGGACATTGTTAGGTTAAGGCAACAAAAGCACATGGTTAGTTTTAGGCAACAAAAGCACATGGTCAGTTTAAGGCAACAAAAGCACACGGTCAGTTTAAGGCAACAAAACCACATAGTTAGGTTTACACCAGAAAAGCACATGGTTAGGTTTAAAAAATAATAGTTTGTGGTCAGGTTTAGGTAAGAAAAGCACATGTTTTAGTGGAGGTGACAAAAGCACATGGTTAGGGTTAG
>JAPZEB010000003.1:22009659-22019835 GCA_029783705.1 Chaetodon striatus | reverse complement strand
TAAGTCTCTCTAGCAAGGCTAGCTATGGATTCCAGATAGAAAAAAGGAAAAGACCTGAAAGAAAATAAAAGATTTTCTAATGCGTGGACAGACTCATTTGCTTTAACCAAAGTTTAAGTACTATATAATCATAAACAGCCCACTGCAGAGAAGCCACCTTATAGTCAAACATATTAATGAATGCTCATTTAGACCTGTTCATATTGTTGAAGGGCTCATTTAGACTTGATAGGCAGTTACTGTTATTCAAATATGTTTTATGGCTCCAGGCAGATTTATTTTTCTTTTCTTGTCAATAATGGCTCTTTTAATGGTAAAGTTTGCAGACACCTGGGCTAACTGAAGACCAGTCGTTCAATAAATCAATTTCAAATTGCACTTGTTCTCCGTTTTTGGCAAATTCACAATCCTATTCTTCCGTTACACTTTTTTTGTGAGTACTCAGGTAGTCTATAATAATTTAATGCAAGTACTTGAATATCGAAAGTACTTAAAATGCCCATCCCTAGTATAAGATATGCATGGCATGAATCTTATGTTTTTCATGATGTACATGTGCAGGCTGTAGAAACAAAAATTCCCCTGGGACAATAAAGCTATCTGTATTTAAGAACATCGTAAAACATTGTTTTTTCATAATTACTGTAAATATTGTTACCGCAAATTGACAATAAATTACTAAATCGTGTTTAAGAAACAGCAAAGTGAGGGCATTAAACCCTGTAAATCTTACAAGTGAACATAAGTGCAAAAAACTAAGATTTATCTGTTTATCTGTTCAGCAAAACAACAGTTATTTGTCACTTTGGACAAAATATCAACAAAATCTGCAGAGCAAATTCACACAGTAAATGCACGAATATCAAACAAATACAAAAGTCTTTATGTAAATTCAATTGTTTAAATGTGCAGCATCACAGTGGATTTTAAGCTCACCTTGTTCAGCAAACAGGGCAGCGAGGGGGACAGACTTCTGGGACTTGACCAGGCTGGTGGACCAGGGATTACTACCGTCTGACAGAGGACGCACTCTGAACAGGAAGAGATGCCACAGACAAGAAAACATGGTTTAGAAAATAATTTCACTCGTAGTGTAAATGTGTACATATATTACTGTATAAAGCAGAGATGAGTCAAAAATAACATCATTGTTATAGTTAATGGCCTGCTTTATAGTGTGTGTGTGTGTGTGTGTGTGTGTGTGTGTGTGTGTGTGTGCACTCTACCTCTCAGCAGCAGCAGGCCTTTCTTTGCTCTGCACTGAACTGGGGCCCCAGGTCCTTCCTTTCTTCTTGATTCCCTTTTTCACGTCATCAAACTCCTCTGGCCTGAAGAGGGTGCTGCGGCCCCATGTTCGGTTGCTCTCATCTTGAGTAACTGTTAACACAGCAACCAAGGCAGTTAACCACAGACTCACACAACTGCAGGAGGGTGTTGTTAGGGAAACAGCCCTGATTGGGAATCTGGTGTAGACACGTTAGTAAGATTATTAAAATATATTATGCAATCTGTAAAATCCCAGTAGTAATCTCTCTCTTACAGTTTTCTTTGGTGTCTGTCTCTTCAACTATGTTGTCAAAGAGTACTTAAAAAGTCTAAATAACCACATTACTCCTGGGTGTTCTCTCTTTAAAGTTGAGGGATTATAAGGCTGTTCTACAATAGATGGATATAAGCCTTTAATTATTTTAATAACTGCCTCTGATTAAGGAAGATTCAGAGTGACTGTTCAATTTTTTATACAAAAAATATCACCAATGTATATTCATTTCTGAAAATGTAGAATCAAAAAGCCAAAAAGCAGAAAACAAAACCCAAAAAGCTGTTATCATATTAATGCTTCCTATCGCTGTGGGTTAGTCATTGTGAAGCTGTGAGGGAGGATCCACCAAAGAGGTCAGGGCAACAGACTGGGGCCAAGATTTCTACCACTAAGAAGATGTAGTAATCAACAGCACTATCAGAATGTTTTTTAAAAGCTCCAATGATTTAATTCAAACAAACATGAACAGCACAATGACCCAAGTCTGTGGCAAAACCCCTCATAGAGCACCTGTGAAACAATTTCAACCAGCAGCAAACACCACAGTCGTGTTATGATCCACACATCAGAGAAACCTTGTCAATCAGCACATACTATCCCCACTGACGGGAAGCTGTCAGAGTTAGCCAAACATAACACACAGCGCTCGGTGCTGTTAGCCACACCCACGCTGCATGTGGGTAGCCACTAGCTTGCCTTTCCTCCTGAGCCCATAGGAGGTTGAGAGCTCGCTGGTCAGATCAACATCCTGTTGGTAAACATACAAACTGTCCCTCCGCATGTGGGACGTCACTGAGGAGGAAAACATACACATTACCTCTAACCAGCATAAGCGTTATGACACAAGAATTATCTACCTTTTATCAATAAGCTAGGAGCATATTAATACATGTGTTGTTTAACAGGACATTAATGGGATGCAGACCTTTGAATTATTCATTCATTCATTTTCCGTAACCGCTTATCCTGTTAGGGGTCTCTGAAGCCTATCCCAGCTGACACTGGACGAGAGGCAGGGTACACCCTGGATGGTTTCCCCCACCTTGTGTTTGAGCCCCCAGCTCAAACTGAACCAGGAACCCTCTTGCTGTGAGGCAACAATGCTGACCACTGAACAAACATGCCGCCACCCATAAATCAGAGAAGTCTAATTATAATTCAACAGTATATGTGGGAACATAGGGGAGGGCACAATGGGATTATAAAATTATTATCGAGGGATCTGGATGCATCACATTTTTGTATTTCTATACATGATTTATTTTTTAGCAATGTTTGACTACTTGCTACTTTGAAAAGACAGGGCATTTCCAACGAGCCATGATTAAAATAATTAAAACAGATGAATTTACTTCCATTATCGTAAACATGACACACGTTTCAGTCCATTACGTTAAACCATCCAATTGGTTCAGCCGTATGGAACATACAATCAGTCTCACAAATTTTTTGCAGGGGATAATAATGTCAAAAAATTAGGTTAAAAATGTTTTTTGACTCTTCTGCAATGAGACATAATCTTTCAAGAGAGAATCGATTTTTTCCTTCACCCCTAAAATATATGTAAGGCCATGAATGTATCTAAGTACATATGTGTCCATGTCCACAGGTATATTTCACGCATTGCCTTTATGTGTATGTTGAGTGAGATGTGCATGTGCAGGCTGTGGGAACCAAATTTTCACTGTGACAATAAAACAATCTCTATTTCAAAAGATTTTTGTGTATTTCTTTTTCATGGTTAGTGTAGACATTTGCTTTTCTCCGCATGAGAATAACTCCATATTGAAATCATGATTCCAATCCAAATGTTCATTTCCTGTTTTGTGTATATCTGTATGTTTCTGTGTGGGATATAGAAACAGGTTGTGAAATCTCCCTCTTGGAAAATTAACACCATCTATCAAACACTGTAACTCGAAGCAAAACCAGAACAGTTGGGTCCATATAAAATGAGCCATTTTGCAGAATGAAAGATGGAGAATCATCTCCATCGGGGGCAATGATAACAAATGCCGTCATCCTGGGCAACAATCTGTGCCCACTGTCTGAACATCAGCATCTACCATAAATGCTCAAGAGGAATTTGTTCCAGTTATTGCAAGTGCGTGGGTGCGTGACTAACAACACCATCAAACTGTTCAAACAACTGGCTGACTGCTTGTGGCTCTGGAGCTTTTGTTCACACTGCTCTGGTCACTGTGACACTGCTCCCATGTTCCCAGTTCCCATGAAAATCTCAGAGTTGATGTTTCTTCAGAATAAGCAGATTTGACTTAATCCAGGCCAAGAAATACATCACAGAACCACAAGAATGCTGTCACAACTGGCCTCACTCTGAAGAAAACTTGATGGAAAAACTGAACTTACGCTGAATGGCTCGTAGCCGGGGGATGAGTGTGGGGCTGCTGGGAGGAGAGGAGCTGGTGCTGTGAAGGCTTCGCCTCTTGTCCATGGAGGGTGATGCCTGCACAGTGATCTTATGCTGGAAGTCTGCAAAATGCAACATACACATATTGACGGGTGCAATCTCAGAATAATCAGAGGGATCACACGCCAACATCCTCAGTAAAATGTTCAGCGCAATGCAAATGCTTCACCAATGGCACAACAAGTTTGAAACTTACTTCTCTGGTTTCTAACTTTGAGAGTTGCTAATGTTCACATATACTGATTGAACTTTTCTAAGCTACAAAAAATAACATACTGAAATTCTTAATTTAGGTGGCATTCCTCTTTAAATATGAAAGTGAATCAAGACGTCACCTCAGTGTGTCCACTCACCTGACGGCAGGCTGATGCGGTTTCCATCCTTCAGTTTGAGGCGGGAACGTTTGAATTTGCCTTTCCTCTTCTTCACGTTGGGCTTGTCTTTGTTGAGCTGGAAAATGAGGATGTTGAGCTCTCTCTCCAGCACGTTGATCTCCCGCTCTGCAAGCTGCTGCTCCCGTCGCTTCAGCAGCTCCTCCTGAGACTTCTGCTGGAGGGCGGCCCGTGTCAGCTCCTCTTCTCTGGAACGCAGCTCCTGCAAGAACCAGGTATTACGAGACAGATGTAGTTAAACTGGCAGACAGACTTCTGCTGTCATAGTCTTACGAGTACACTGACAGACTGACAAGTACATGAGAAGGTGTGACAGATCATCTTCGGCTGCAGTGATGCCCGTTCCAGCATACAGCTGAGAGGTAGGTAGCATCATTAAAACATAGGGTGACCAAAGTGTGGGCGATCAAGTTGCATTGTGGATGATGTAGGTTTTAAAGAGTGATGAGAATACATGTGTTTTAATTTGTAATCTTTTTAAAGACGACACATCTGATTCTGCTGCACTGATTTTAGGTGTTTTTTGCACTCTTTTAATGAACAGAAAACTATTTATGATATAAAACTGGTATCATTTAGAGCAGTGGTTCCCAACTGGTGGGTCGCAGTCCAAAAGTGGATCACAGATCCATTCTCAAACGTGTCAAGTCTGTAAAAACACACTTTATCTTGAAGCACAGTGAATTTTAGGCACATAGCTTTTATTCTGAAGTGTTGTTTCCTGATGTAGAGTGAGTGCTAACGGACAGCTACTTGACAGAGACAACAAACTAGCTGAATGACATGGCCAAACACACGCATGAGCCTCAGTGTATTAAACTGTGTGGACCTTAAACTAATGAGTAAGTAGAAATCTGGACCCCGTGGCTGGACCAGAACCACTGGTTTGGAGGGAAAGTGCCTTATGGATCCAAAAAGTATTTCTCTAACCTTTTCTGGATTATTACTGAACTGTGAGGTACCGTCACAGTCATGTTTCTGTTTTACATTTGCGCGAACTGGAAAATCATAAAATGTGGAAGCAGGGAGGGGGTGAGGTTAGATGGTGGTGCTGGAGGGGTGCAGCCCGGGTAACTTTAGGAGTCTGACATAATATTTTTACAAATAAAAGCCTGAATTGCATCTGTGATTTTTCTCTGAACTTGTACTTTAAACAAGCCAAACGATATTGGTCACTGTCACCCCCTCCCATGGACTGCTGCAATGACATGCAATGACATGACATTCACCTATCACACGCATTGTTTATTAACAACATCACAATGTGTGTGCGTTAGTGTCCATTAGTGAAATTACTAGGGATGCACGATTCATGCACACACAAAAATGAGGAGGCATAATGAGTTCAGTGACGTTACTTAATACTCATACATAAGTAATAAAGGCCAATGTCTGTTTCAATGCGTATACCCCCGTTGTTCAGATGCATTCCATGTGTCAAACTTTGTAATGAACAGTTTTCCTCTTCATGTCTACACAACACATCACGTTCAGTACTACAATTAAGATATAATTGTCTTGTAACAGGTAGGAATATATCTTATAATTCCCATACAATGAGAGAAAAGCTCCTGCGGACAGACTTCTATAAGACGAGCGGGAGTGTTAGCCGTCTATTAGATAACTCCCTCTGTAACAAGTTGGTTTCAGAAGATTACTGCCTGCTGTTTCAGGCCGTGTTACAAAGCTAACCAGTCTTGTCTCCTCCCATGGCTTACTCTTTCTTCATTCCCTCTATTTTCTCTTTAATTGCTCTCAGCTGAGTAATAATAATCCGTACTGGATGACTTCCATAAAGCAGCTTTACAGTCAAGCCACTTCAGCCACCCACCTAGACACAGATTACTGTGGGACGTTTACAGGAAATCTGCTGATGTAGTGGTTAATTCAACATGAAATCTTATGAAAACTGGCCACAGGAAAATGTTAGATAATGTTTTAAGCTATTTATTTTCTTTCTCTTTAGGGTTTTATCATCATGAGACGGTTCAGGTTGTATCGGTTAAGTGATTAATTGGGATGATTGGAAGTTAAATAACCCAAGGCCACATGCCGAAAAGGTGGTTTAGCGAAACTGATAGACTGGAACCAAGTAAAACACAAATATAATGCACAAATTAATTTGCTTGAAACAACAAAATAACACCTGTGGGGTTTTCGGTTGCTGTGTCATTCAGTTCACTCGCTCTGTGTGCTGATCCTGCTGTTTCTACAAACACTAATTAACCCCCCTCTTTAAGCCAGCGATGGGAGACTTATACAGGAAGCAGATTAAGGTCTTAACAAGGGGAAGTACGCTAAAGCACCTCAGCATTAATGACTCGTTTTGTTAAACGTGCGATTAGCTTTTCCCCTGAAAGTAACCAATTAAACCTTTTAGTCCATAAAAAGCTGTCCTGGGCGATTCTGCATGGTTAGACCAAATCTTCATAATAGATTACTCAACATGTATCATCACTAAAAAAATAAAAGAGCAGAGAATAGTACAAGAAGAAAAGATGGTCGGTTACATATTCTGCAGGTCAGGTTTTCAACTTCCCTCACTGTGTGAGACAGAGGGGAGAGAGGAGGAAATAAACATTGATATTGTGCATTTGCCACCCCTCTCCCCTCATAATGTGTGTATGATGTAATGTCAGTGGCTCCATGTATGGATGTTCGTGTTTGATCACTCCGCCCCACCTTCTCTTTGGTCCTGAGCTCGTCAAACATCTCCTGGATCTCCACGCGCCAGTCGTCCTGCATGCTGTGGAAGGAGTCCTGAGGCATGGTGGCCATCACTGCCTCCTCAATGGCCGACAACTGCTCCAGGATGCAGGAGAAGGAGGGACGCACGTGGGGGTCCTGGTCCCAACACTCTGGACACACACATTGCAATGTTAAGATTGAGACATTATTCAAACATGTGTTTTGTTTCTGTAATCACATTATTACCAAACAATATTGTTGACCACAGGCCTGAAAGCAAAAAGGCAAAGCTCCCTGAGTGTTCAGTTATGTTCAGGTACGTTACTAGTTATATAGAAGTTGCTGTCCCGCGTTATTTAGGTGAGACTGAAGACAAAATCCACTTTATGTTTTATAGTTAGATCCGACTTCAACTCAATCTTTTTGAAGTGGTGGCCAGGTTGGCAACCAAGCATCAGCTTTTGGCTGACTTGAAATGGTTGCCATTCTTAGTCACCTTATATTGTTAGTAATTAAGATACTACTCGATTTAATGCCAGCTTAATAATGAAAATGTGACATAAAGGAATAAAAGCTTAATTACAGCAACCAAACAAAACGCATTGTAGTTTGTGTCTTATCTGATCTAATCTATTTGTTCAGGTTCACCTGATTCTTCATCAGTTAAATCAGTTTGCAGGATCATTTGTGATGTTGACAGGTTAGTTGAACTTTCCCACCACAGTCAAACAACTTAATTTGCTTTGCCATTGTCTCTTAAACAGATGCCTATTACTCATGAGTAAACACACACCAATGCACTGCAGCGTTGTCTGGTTCAGGTTCTGATTGTAAAGGCAGCATTCAAATATCACTGATACAAAAATATTAAAGACATTTTTATTTTGGGGTGCTCATTTTGCTGTTTGCTCTCTGTGTTTGTTAATATGTTAAAAAGTGGTGACCAAAGGCCAAGTTAAAGGAGCTGGTTACCTTGCTGAGTTAGAGGTGTCCAGCCTGTCGCCTGCAGCTCACTCAGGCTGCTCCTGACTGTTGCATTACTCGCTGCAATATTTTAAACTTTTCTGCTGTGAGCAAATGCCGAAAATGACCACTGTCTTGTTTTTGCAGTTGCTTTTTGATGAACAACAGCGAGTGAAAAGATCACTGAAAAACACATTACATTTCCTTTGACCCCCTCATAATAACGTCAACTTGTGTTTCACCAGTTAGATGTTTTTAATGTGAAGCTGCAGCAGTAGGAAGAGTTGGGTTGGGATTAGCAGTAATTTAAGACAGCATTTTTTATGCAAATGTCCACCCTCGACACCCAGTTCATAATACTGCAAAGATATAACTATTACAATAACTTCCTGCTATCCCTTCATAATAAAAGTCATCCTGTGATTCGCCAGTTAATTCCTTTGATGTTCATACTACTGCACATTTAGAAATACTGCTTTAGCCAGTAGGCCACAGGCTCAGTCATAATTGTATCACTTCATTCAAGCGACTTCACAGACATTTATTTGAAAAGAAAATCTTAGATTATTACTTTAATGAAGAGAAACTTTATAGTGACATATTTTAATAGTTGAGTTTTTATAGTTTGCAATGTCATGTCATATGTAAGAAGTTATGTTCTTGTATGATAAATATTACACCTCCGCAGTGGGTATGCAGGTGTGTTTTCCTCTGTTAATTTACCTTCCATGAGCTTTGCGAAGGGTTCGGGGCAAGTGGAGGGGATTGGTAGAGTTAACTTGTTGACTGCCACACCATAAGCAACAGCCAGGCCGTCTATCCCACGATAAGGCACCTCCCCCGTTAACAGCTCCCACAGCAAGACACCATAGCTGGTGGATGACGCACATACAAAGGCAATAAAAATAAAAAAAAGAGAGAGAGGGAGGAATGTCAAACAAAGGAATGAGTTAAAATGTCAGACAAATGAGTAAGAGTAGATATTTTATTCTTGGGTGTGTGTGTATGTGTGTGTGTGTGTGTGTGTGTGGTGTGTTATTTGTCAGACCTCCAGACGTCACTGCCTTTGGAGAAGAGAGATGACTTGATGACCTCGGGGGCCATCCAGGAGTAGGTGCCTGCAGCTGACATTTTTGTGGTTTTGTGCCACTCCCTGGCGAGGCCGAAATCTGTGATCTTCAAGGTCTTCCTCCCGATGTCGTCATTCTCAATCTTTTCAAGTAATAAAACTGAAAAGAGAGAGGGATACATTAGAGTGAGACAAAGGTAAAAAAGGAGGATAAATAAAGATATATAAGGTAGACGGCACAACAAGCGATGAGTGATTGAATGAAAGTGAAAAGTGGAAAGACAGGATTTGGATAAAAGTGACAGACGTCAGGGGGGCAGAGGAGAAAGGAGAAAGAGGAGTGAAAGAGAGGAGATACAAAGAGTGGGGGACAGAGAGAAAGACAGCCGTGCAGGTGAGGAGATGATAGCTGATATTCAACAGGGCCAACCAAGGTATGCAGGTCATATATTACTGTAGTAACAGAAGGTTGACAGCGCCACAAAGCGCCTGTCCTCAGGTCCTAAAACTGTTTAACACATTAAAGACAGCTGGAACCCTCCAAACCCGCCTGTAACACTAAACCTGGCCCGAGAGCCCGGCAACAGTGAAGCCACAACCCACTGACGTGCAAAGTCAGGTCAAGTTTTATTCACCCATTTGATGTAAATGTTCCTGTTATAGAGTCTAATCCTTATTTGAACAAAGTTACATAATTTCATTCCAGCTTATAATTCTGTTTAGTCGTAACACAAACAAAACTAAGTCTCATTTAAATGCAAGAAAATGCTCAAAAAGGGAAAAAAATAAACTGTTAGGTACTCGATAATAACTATGTAACACTCAGAATAGGGTCTGCAATGAGGACAAAGCGGAAATGTGTGTAGTGGTTAGGGTTATAATCACTGTCATGCCTGGTCATCAGTCTGCCTGTAATGTTAGTTAAGCCTGACTAAAAAAACCCCGAATGTTATCTATGGCTGCTCAAATGAATCATTTGTGCTATATAGATCTGTGCAGATATTCACATGCAGCAGTTACATCACTGCCTCCTATCAAAAAATGGAAACTTTTAATATCAAACAGGAACAATTTATGATAACATTCATAT
>JAPZEB010000003.1:21981940-22009559 GCA_029783705.1 Chaetodon striatus | reverse complement strand
TATTGTGTGTGTATATATATGTTTTCCTATACAAAGCCCAAAAAAAGTATATAGCGTATATATGTTGAAGGAATACTGACATCCAAATCAAGTAGTGGAGTGCTCACATGCCAATTCTTACCAACTACTAATAAATATAATATGAAAATGTGGAACTATGAACACAAATATAGTTGTAAAATGCAGGGCTGCAACTAAGAATCATTTTTATTTGTTATTAATATTTTTTGTATTATCTGAAGATAATTATCATTACATAGAACAGGGGTAGGCAACCTGCGGCACTGGAGCCATGTGGCTCTTTAGCCCCCTCTCCAGTTTTTAATTATATTTTTTTATATATCAGTGTTGTAGGCCTACAGAAATTCTAACATTCTTTATGTAAATATGGGAAGCTTCTATACCAAATAAAAAAATGTTTTGACATTTCAACAACTAAAATGTGCGTAATACATCTACTTTCTTTCAAATTTTGCCGAACCTCAACAAGAGTGACTTCCTAGCTGGTTAGCTTTGGATGCCAAATCCAAAAAAGGAAAAGTCTCGGAATAAAAGAGAATTTGATGGTGCGTGGAAAGATTGGTTCGCTTTCACTGCCAGCTCTGCAAAGATAAAGTACCAAATAATCATAAATAGTAACCTGCACAGTAGCCACCTTGTGGTACAACATTAATAAATGCTCATTTAGGCTATTAGTACAGGCTAATTTAGGCTTAATAGGCTATTTTACCTTCATTAAAAGCCTCAATTATGTTTTGCAGCTTCACACTGATTTTTTTTTTTATTATTTTTGGTCAAAAATGGCTCTTGATGGTAAAGGTTGCTGACCCCTGACCTAGAACCATCAATTAATTGTTAAAAAGTGAAGAAAAAAAGATCAAGTAGCTCATGATCGTGTCTTCAAAGTCCATCTAATGTCTTCAAAAGTCTTTGTCTGACCTAACAGTCCAAAACTTAAAGAAACTCAGCTTAAAATAATATATGATAAAATAAAAACAGAACGCAGCAAATTCTTGAAACTGGGAAGCTGAAACTAGGGAATTTTGGAGTTTTTGCTAAAAGAAAAAAAAAGAAACTGCTTATTAAAACAGCGGACTAATTTTCCATTAATCGACTAATCAAGTTCATCAGCTAAAATGTAAGAGTAAACACTTGGGTGACCTCTCCCAATATCATTAATATACACTTGAGTCAACAAGACATTGAGAGCACCTCAGCTTTTTGAACATATGCCACCCACGACCAGGTAAGGACTTCAGAGGAGTAACATTTTTCTATCCTCAAGTGTTTCCTTTCAGCAGAAATAAACCTTCTCCCTGTGCGCTGATACACCAACTGCCAAATATTCCTGTTATCTCTTTGACGACCAGACGCAGCCCTTTCCATGAAGCAGCGTATCAACAGCCAAAACAGACTCTTTGATCCTTTTGATCCTCTTGGTATTATTTTCAACATTTGTTTTTTCCTTTGCCAAGACCTCCTCACATTACAAACTGTCCCATTTCATTATTTACATGCCGTCCTAACACTGCAGGTCAATTTGAACATGTCCCATCAGCTGTGTTGATTCTACAGAATGCCAAAGCCGGCACAGAAACTAAAACGTAAGAATCAAAATGTCCCTTAAGGTGTTTTGTAGAGAGGCACTTAGGTGTTAAAGCAAACACTTGAGTGCAATGCCGACACGTACAATCTGTGGTAATATTCCCATGGGAAAAAAGGGTGTAATGTTAAAGATACTTCGTGGAAGTGTTGAAAAACACATCCAGGGGTTTGAGTTTCTTCACCTACTGTATCACAATGTACACCAGCAAAAGTTACTCAGTTTAAAAGCTTTTGTTAACGTTTGTTAACAGCTTTCAACAGAGGCTCTGATGTGTGTGTGCAAGAATTACTTGAATGAAGTAGCTGCACTTTGTGCTGCATTATCACTCACTGACCTTGGACTTACTCCTCCACAGTAGCACAAAAGTAAACCTGCCAAAACACACGCACACACAAAGCTTTCTACAATTCTCAATCACAGTTGTGCACAAGCCACGCATCTATTAGCACGATTCACATCCGGTAAGCATGCAGATCTTCAACCCTGGTTAAGAATACAATGTGATAAATTACACAACAAATGCTTCAAGACTAAACAGATCTACTGAAGGGTGTAGGAGGGGTTGTAAGGAGGATAGCTGTTGACTTCAAGAACAGACAGTGTGGTCAGAAATTGGCTAAGAGACTTTGAGACAGATGGATAAGTCTTAACAGACTCCACAGTGAAAATCTGTGCATGAGGGAAACTGAAACAAACATATTTCCTTATGTAGTGCTGTGCCCACTCCAATAAGTGGCTGTAAATTGGACAGTTGCACACTTTCTGTACATTTTAGTCCAATACTGACACCAAAGACTATCATATCATATAGAATATCAGTGCTCTTTTTTTTTTCAACTATGAGTATGTATACCTCATTGCCCCTTTACACCTGGTATTAACATGGTTTTTGGTAATCCAGTCATGACTGTAAAGTACTGAATGCAATCGTAAACAACCACTGAGACACATTTTGATCCCTCACATCACTTGCAGAGCAGTCTGGGTCTCATTTGACCACATATCTTCTGTAGTGTAAGTGCAAATGCCTTTTGTTGCGTCCCTGACAAGGACTACATCATCATGCAGGACATGGTTCGTTGATTAGTTTGCCTATTTTCTGATGTCTTGGACAAAGTGTTGCGTGACCGTCTAGTGTTTATCCCTATGGAAGAAGTGTTGAATACTGCTGACAGCGATATCTCCAGCTGTACTGACACAACCGCTAATGTAACTAGTGAGCATGCTAGCCAGCAGCTAGCGAGACTGTGGACGCAGGGCTCTTTGACATTCTAGTGTAAGTGGTATAGGCAGTAACAAAATCTGAACACAGGAGGTCAGCTAGAGATGCATGACAGACACAAGTGTGACGAATGGAAATATGTCTCGGTTGTCCGCTTGTGTTCAGATCACCAAAACGCATGTTATTAACAGGTGTAAACTGGCTCTATGTGGTTAAGTTCCTTCTTCTGTGTAAGTTAAATAAGGCTTTAACTACAACTGGCGGACTCTGTGGAAGAGAACTCGCTCTGTATGTAGTTATAAATGAATAAATAAATCATTCATTCTTGTTTTCAGGTAGAGCATTGCAAGGAGATGCCCCTTATTCCTACACTGGACCTTTAACAGTGTTGGCTAATGACTTTAACTTGGGTTTAGGAACTTGTAATAGGAGTTTTTCACTATTTTCTTGCCTTTTATAAAGAAAACAATTGATTACACATTATCCTAAACCGAAAATTATTACTTGCAGCCCAAGAGGCAACACAACACAAGCTGTGATACTGCACACAGCTAATACTATATATTGCCTCACTATATAATATGCACTTTCTGACTCTACAGCACTGCTGCATCTCAGATATACAAAACATGTTTAGTTGCATTAGAATAAAATCCTTGCTTGCCAAATAAGATTAAATGTACAAATCTACAGCATGCTGTTTGACATTTAAAATAATATGCTGTGGTGTACACATAAATGTTAAAAACAAACTAAACACCGGCACTCTCAGATACATTTTCATATTTAATGTGAGCAAAACAAACAAAAAGAAACAGCAGTACATTCACATCACATTAATTGTCTTTCTGGCTTGTTTTATCATACTGGCGATGGCTTTGTAGCTCAAACACATTTGTTTTTGTTTGTTTTGCCCACTTAAAATAAGAAACTTTATCTATGAGTGCTGTTGTTCTGTTTGTTTTGATCCTGTTTACCTGACACATTGCTTCAGATTTGGAGTTGTGCCTCTGCTATTCTTCACCATAAACATTAACGTAACAAATAAAATGTGTTCATAATTTTGCAGTTCTTCATCATATTCCTTCAAGTCTGCATTATTTCATGCATCACCTATAGCACTTGAAATAAAACCACCAAGGTCTTCCAGCTTGTGTACTGCAAACACAACTGCACAACAGAAAAGTAACCAGTTTACTTAAATGATCATCCCAATAAACACACAAATAAACACATTAACAAATAATTCATGCTTGTAAGCTAGGTCATCTACAACAAATTGTTGTTGGGTATTTTCTTTAGACACACTGAGGACAGTTTTAGAGGGTGAAATGATTTCCAGCAGTATTTTAACCGTGGTGTGACTCCTATGGGTCTCCACTAATAACAGGGGTATTGGTGCCATTACTAGCCTCAGGCACAGAGGGGATCCTCTACCCAGCCTGCAACAATAGGAATTCCATTACAAACAGGTTTCACTGGACCAATGATATACTCCTACTTCCTGTTGTCAAGTCCTCTCTCAGTGATTCCATAGATTCCTCCCAGCAGGCTCTGTGGCTTTGTAACGACTTATGATGGCTTGGTTACACAACCCAGAAGAACAGTGGTTTTGGGATAACCCCGACTGCGTTGATTGGACTATAGAATATCATGCCAAATACTTTCTTTGTAGCGCCATGATACTTCAGTGTCAGCCCTCTAGAAATCTCTGATAAAAGACCTAGCTCCTGTCTACATGACTCCATGCTGACGTGATGCTACAAAAACAACTTTAAACCCCAGCCAGCCATTTTGTTTTGCTACTGGAGTCTATTAGCAGCAAAGCTAGTGACACAACACTCTGCAGACACTTTCAAGCAGGGATGAACTGTGAAATAAATGAAATAATCTCTCACTTAATTGGGGCTGCCACCAATAGTTGTTTCAATTATAAATTAATCTGCCACTTAATTTCTGGATTAATCATTTAGTCTATAAAACGTCTGAAAAAAGTAAAAATGCCTGCCACAATTTCCTGAAGCTGAGCGTCTCTGACTAAAGTTTTGGACTCCAGAGCCCTGTTGTGTGGTTTTAGAGTTTAAGCACTGCTTTGTGTTGCATTTTAGGCATGGATTGTGATACTAAAGTAAATTTTTATCAACTTTTACAATCTGCATCCATGCTCATACTCTCTGAACTTGAATATATACAACACCTTGACATCCCCTGAGACACTGCTGACATATGTTATTAATTTTGGCTGTCAAAACAGCAGAATTTCTAAAATGTTAAACTTGAAATATTTTCAAAATATGTCTTCTGGTGCACATTCTGTATGCGACAGTCAGAGCATCAGTGTAGCAGCAAACAGCTAGTGAAGGCATCCTGAGCGGATAATGAAGTTGTGCTCCCTGTGTGTGTGTCGTAGTCAGAGCTTTTTTATTGTTGTGGTAGACTGTCCGGCCATGCATGCATGTTAGTACATGTGAGTCCTGAGCATGAATACCACTGGCTAACTGCTGCACTGCACTGCACTGATTCACTGCGATAATGCCATCCTGACCCACAATAACATCCACTCTCTGGTCTCTCTCAGCACTGCTGTTGTTAGCACTGTTTCACTGTTAGCATTGTTAGCTGCTGGCTGCCGGCTCAGCCACCTCCACGTTGAGAGCCTTGTGCACTCTGAATTATAGATATGCTCCGAATGTCACATACAGCTCCTTTAATATTAAATCTTATTAGCTTATCATTAGCTGTGACCAAACACTGACACAATTATGCCTCATTAAAACAAAAATGTATTCTCATTACATGTTTTTGCTTGTGAAAATTTTGCAAAACTGAAAACTGCAGTTGTCAATCTCACACAACAAAAAAATAAACTCAAACTACACATGAAAACAAAAAAAAAAAAGAGGACACTGAACATCCCTACACAAAGTCTCATTTAACCACTCACGAGTTAACATTTTGTGTGATAACATACATGTCATAAAGGAAAGACTAATCTGTGAGGAAGAAGGAAGCTAAGTCAGGACTCATGGTGTCCTCTTCACTGACTAATGGCTCACCTGCAGCGAACACAAGCCACCAGTCTTTCTTTGAAGTCCATCTCCCATGACCTCTTCACCCTATCCTTATTTTCCAAGACAGGATAATCTCAGCAGGTTTTCAATGAGAGGCTCCATATCTAGTTAATTCTCTTGGCCTTGTCAGACAAGTCTAACTGACCTACAAAAAAAAGCTGCATGCGAAAAGAACATTTTGTTTCATTTAATTTACGTTATTCTTTAAAACGTCTCATTAGTTTCAGACATTTTTTACATTTTACTTTCGTAACCACAACACTTAAACTAAAATGAAGAAGATGCTCTGGTTGACCTCTGGTTAGGGTCATCCTAAAAGTCAAGCCGCAGGCTAAACCCCACCCTGTACTGGTAGGTGTAGAGTTAGCACATTTAAACTTTAAAGCCGTCACAGCTGAGCTAATGCTAAAATCAGGCTGTGGCTAGTCAGTCTTGAGTATTGTTTTGTTCCTACAGACAGGCAATCTAAAGCTTGTTTGGATAGGATATATTTAACAAGTGGAGGTGGAGTAATAGTAACCTAATTAGTGCTTGTGCATCTCATGATTATAATCCAGTCTAAATATAGGCCACGTCTGTACATTTTAAAACCTGCACACTCACACACTGTTACATGCCAGTGAAAATAGCCTAAGGTTATAGCAGCTGCATGACTGCACTTACATCCTTGAATGTGCTGGCGTGCTGGGGTCATTTCTAACATGTCTATTCTTCTGTTTTTCATAAACATGAAAGCATAAACAAAGCTTATTAACTGTACTCCTTATAGTTTACATCAATCAAAGCTTTGTGTAGCCTACAATTATGTTATCATCAATGTTAGATTATTAGGTTTGCCTGGTGTATTCGCTACGGGAAATGTGTGAAACCTGTTTCTTATAAATAGATCAGCTGCTCTTATTCCTGTTTACTTTCACATTGATTTACAACCTGTTTATTCATTTTGAATTCTAATTATAAATGTCATACTTTCACTATCACTACCCTATAAACCTGTCATGGATAAATAAGTTATAACTCAGACCGTATGTTGTTTTTCGGGCTTCTTCTCGGTCTACATTTTCTTACTCTTCTGAAAAGAAAATGTTTTGAAGCGGACAACAGTGCACCGCAACTGGAGATGGATATGCCTCCAAGGCAGACCCCACCCTCAGTCCAACCCCCACTTAATTCCCCGTTCCAACAGTTGATCTTCAGGCAGACCCATCTTTCATGGTGGAACAGTATAGAGATCAGAAGCAGAGCTGCTGCCTTCAAAGCAGGTCCCACGCTTCTTCCCTTAGCTTTCTCCCCCTCAAGGTAAAACAGAAAAAAATACACTTTTTGGGAAAAACATGACTGTTTCTTCTTTCTTCGACTAACTAAAAATACTTCAAGTTTGACTCCCTGCAACTCGGCAGCGGCCAAGAATCCACAAACCACTGATAAATGAAAATAAAATAAAAGAAACAGAAATATAAAGTTTTGGAAGTTTTGCAGTACCCTCATCCACTAGACATTAAACAGTCTTAAATTTGGTTCATTACTGTGTCAAGTAAGTTCCCTGTATTAAAGACAAGTAAATCTGCAGTATTTTCATGCATATGATACATAGATTGAATATGCACAGCCAAGAAGAGCAACAGTGAGTCTTAAAGCAGTGCTGGGCGATGCAATTGCAAACAAGCACAAAGCCAGGCACATTTTTTCATCTCGTTGTCTCTCTAGCAACAGTACTGTGTGAAACTGTGCTCCTTATGATGCAGCTTTTAAAATACGGCTGCAATTAAGGATTATTTTAGTTGCTGATTGATCTGTTGGTGATTTTTTCGATTGCTCGATTAGTTGTTTAGTCTTTTAAGTGTTGATCAGTGTTTCCCAAAGCCCAAGATGACATCCTTAAATATCTTGTTTTGTCCACAGCCCAAAGAGATTGAGTTTGCTGTCACAGAGGAGAAAAGAAACCAGAAAACATTCATATTTATGAAGCTGGAAAAATTCATTACACTGATTAATAGATTATTAAACCAGTTTGCGATTAATTCAATAGTTGGCAACGAAACTATGAATCGCTGCAGCTCTATTTTAGAAACAATATTTGAAATGGTGTACTAATCTAGAACAATAGATTTAAAAATCTGGAGGCTTCCTTTATTTTGTTTCCTGTGGCATAACTAAGCATCAGTGCAACATGGTTGCTTTAAAAATCCTGAGTGCAGCCTCCTAACTTGACGTGGCAGTATTTTCGTAACTGTGCCAACAGACTAAGCATGAGAGTAAGAGGGCTTCCTGTAGTAAGCAGAAACAAGGCTGCTAAACATTCCCCGACTGGTCTGTCTCTCCCGGTTGAAATGAGAGTGCCCCCAGGCATTCTGGTTGATGGGAAAAGGATCAGGGCTAATGGCTGGCTAAATCCATCTATCATGGTCACGTCTCTCCGGGCCACTTGCTCTTTGTCTGTCCTCTTCCTCTCCTAGTTTGTGTCTGTTTAAGCTTGAATCAACCCACAACTACGCTAATTAAAACATAACACATGTTAAAAGGTGTACAGCTAGTACCTTTTGCCGTATTAGCATCTATCAATGTGCTAGGGAGCTGCGGAGGGGATTGGCTGATTCGGAAGGCAGCTCTTCTCAGCTGTGGGCCCTTTTCCTTTTCACCCTGCCCTGCAACAATAGGTGCAGTCAGGGAGAGGTCATAAAAAACACAGTGAAAGCATCTCCACTCCTCCTCTCTCCCCTCTGCCCATTCTCTCGTCAGAGAAAAGACAGGCAGTAACTGTCTGTGTGTCACCAGGGGTAATTGTGGGAAGCCTGAGAAAAGTTGCCCTGCAACACCTAGTCAAGCTTTGGTAACTCTTCCTCTTAGATTCTACTTATTACAGAAGTAGAGCAAGACAACAGAAAATTTGCAGGAGGAGAAAATAAGCATTCTCTGGAGGGATACTTTTACTGAGCTACATCAAGCCTGTCAAACTGTTTTCTCTCCTGTGGTGAGCTCGTTATGACCCAGTAATGAAAAACAGGGTTTAAGAGGTGTTCCTCTGCAATGCTGTTCCCACAGATGTAAGGTGGTTCACAGGGAAACCCAAATCTATGAGACAATGAAGTCTGTGTGATATTTTTATACTTAAAGGTGCAGCAGCGGGAGCACAGGAAAAATAAAATGAAAGATGCGTGCAAATTAGCTATTTTCTAAATTTTGAGTATCAGGACAGAAAGCGTGTGACAGGTGCATCCCTAATTTCTATTAATTCAATGCATTTTTTTTAACTGCAACTGGAGCAGAGGTATGGCTGTTAATTTAACAACAGAAAGACAGAAAATGTATTACAGGAATAAACTACATGAGGATCCAGCTTTGTAGGCAATTGTTTAAACAGTAAAATAATAAGAATATATTTAATATAGCTATAATATTCACCTGGCAGACAGTTTCGTCCACAGCACCTTACAGTAAATGCATTTACCACTTGCCATGGCAGCTTAATTTAGCTACTTAAAGAACCCAGTCTGGACTGTCCTCCCCATGTGGGCCATTTTTGTCAGACTAAGACTGTGATTCATTACAATAACTCACCTATTTCTGTTTGTTTTTGTGCAGAGTATTACACCTATAAAGATGGAAATAACAGGTGCACTTGTCATGTGCACATGCCCTAGCACTTTGTCTTGATTGCTGCGACCACCAAGTCAAAATAGGGTCCTTCAGTATTGTGATAGTTATCACTCTAAACTCTGAATTCAACACGGTCTCCCTATCTGTATTTATTTCCGTGTACTGACATCAAAGGAAATCCCCTCTGTGCCTCTGTCAGGTCTTAACAGTTCTGCAGAATGACAGGTGAATGAATAAAGACACGGGGAAGAGGGAGGGGATCACGGATGCAGCGTGATGAAGTCTAACAATAGCTTAAGATTGATGGGAGAATGCTGTTGCACACGCTCCAAACTGAACTCCATCAGTTTCAGTGGCACTCGAGCACGCATTCCTGGCATACTATGGCTCGCACCAAGATGCGAAACTCCAAAGTCAATGTGGGTTATGCATGCTGGCTCAGGGCCAGGTTTCAGTGTGATTTCTTGCTCCTATCTATTGCTCTATGAAGACTTCCACTCCTTGCTTGAGGGGAAAGTTTGCACCAAAGTTGTAAGATGGGAAATAAATAAGGGTCAATGGAGGGATATAAAGAATAAGACTAAGATAAACAACACGTCCCCTGAATGCCGGTTAAAAATGCATGCATCCTACTGACAAGTCTGCATTACCACAGCCTAATTTAACAAATGCTTCCATCCCATAGGACTCTGCTGACATGCTATTGCACTTAGATATATCCCTTCATTACAATGAACACTGCAAGTGTAGTTTATTCCTGGCAGCCTGTCAAATTAACAAAGCGGTGTAAACATAAACTCTGAGCATGCACAGTGATGTCTGCCTGCATGGAGCCACACTCCAGAAATTGCAATGCAGTTGCTTCAGAGCAGAACAACAGTGCCCACACTTATTTCAATGAATTAATATCATTATAACAATACAGCACTGTTAGTAAACACTAGCTTTTGGATGACAGTGGAGCTCTATGGCACACAGGCAGATGCCACATTAAGCTGCAGCTATACAGACAAGGCTTGTTAGCAAGATCAATTCTTACATAACTTTGATGTGTTCAGGATGTTTCTTGCTTCATATTTAAAAAAGAATAAGTAACTCCAGCATTTAAAGTTTAAAAATGGTGTCGGCCAAAAAAGTAGGCATGAAAAATAACAAGGAGCAAGACAGAGCAGAAAGGAACAAGGGAAGGAAGGTAAGTAAGGAGCAAAATAACGAAGTAAGAAGGGAAACCCCCTCAGTTTGTGGCAATAAAAGAGTACCGCTGCTCTCTGGGAGATTAAATATGAACGGAACAAAACAAAACGAGGGCTTTGAGACCCTCCGAGTCCTAGCCATTCTTCTGGCCACAGTAGCCTAGCAACCGCTGCTTGACCAGTCCATTGTGCAAACGTATGTTAAGCTTTTATCCCTCATTAGCAACATTCCTCCCTGCAGGCTGGGATTTTACAGATTAGGTTGAAAAACACAAAAGAGATTGGACAAATCTTGCTGACTTCCAACATATTACTTTACAGGCTAATCATTGATCAAATAGCTGTATGTTTGTCTGCGTGGAGCATGTGTACACTGCAAGTTGATAAATGACAGGCCGAGTAGTTGAGTGAAGGTGGAGAAGTTTAGTTGTATATGTGTGTACCTGTCTGTGTCCTGGTTTGGGAAAAATACTGGAGTGAAACAACTTGACAGCATATACAAGAAATAGAAAAGCCACACAAACCGACATGTTGTTCATTAATTATTAAAAAGCTGACAGATTGCTGATTAACAACCAGTTACTGCAATGTTTCCATTTTCTATTTTACCCCCTGTGTAGATAATTCTCACTCCTTTTATCCTTTTTAGATTGACCGACGCACATCCAACGCCAAGACAAACAGACAACAGGCCCTCACCAGCAGATGCAACAACTTCTCTAAGCTGCATTATTCTAGGTTTTTACTGGGAAAACAACCCAAAACACCACAGGGTGCCATTTGTGTGTTTGTGTGTAGGAGAGAGTCTTTTGTGAACTCATTGCCCTGGCTCAAAGCAAACACATACAGCTTCTTTCATTCCCTCTTTATTTAGATAAGACCATATATTGACTACAGATGTTCAGACTTCTGACCCCAGGACGAGCACCTGCGACTAGAGACAGTGCTGGTAAAAACTCAATGTCTGTCTTTGTCTTATTTTGAGGTTAGCAGTGGAAATCAAGAATTAATTCAGAAAAACATATTTACTGCACTCGCCTCCAATCTTCAGGTAACATTCCCAGGTTTCACTACAGCCCAGTCTCCCATAAGCTTAATTTAAAATCTCCCTCTTTACTTAAGCTTATGCTGTCTCTAGGTCACAATGAAGTGGCAGGACAAACACACTGACTTGTGTTCGCAGCACTGTGCCTGTTCGGGGGAGTTTGTATGTGTATGTTCACCAAACATCCGATTAGCTGAAAGAGTCTAAACAGCAGTTAAATCCTTTCTCTCCATCTGCCCTATAATTAACACAAATCTTCCATCTTAAATAAGACTACTTTTAGGGTTGGGCTCCTCTACGCTGTTAATCACATGGCATCAGGGGCATTATATGCACATAAATCACATTATTTCATAGTAAAATTGTTTGAAAATTAACATCTACAGACACAATGGCAGATTTGACACATTACAACCTGTGATAATTTTATTTTAGAGAGGTTTTTATTAAATTTGCCACATTTTACCTTTACAATTTGTTAATATAAAAGGCATTTGTAAGGGTTGTCATGCTTGCACTAACCCTGCCATTTGTTAACTGAAATTATAAACATACATACAGGTCATATTTGCAGCATATGATCACTAAGCATATGTGTGTTTGACTTGCATACAGATATTTCATGGTCAGTCTACACAAGAACTTTCATATCTGTGAAATGCTGAGAGGTAATGAGAGCTATTATTAATTAATAATCAATCAATTATCCCAGACATCAACTATTAAATTAATCGATTTCCCAGTTTGTGTTATTTTTTATGTTAAAAGGATACAAAATGTCTAATTCCAGCTTCCTAAATATGAATATTTAAAGCTTATTTCCTCCTCTATGACGTTAATCTGAAAATCTTTGGGTTGTGGACAAAACAGGACATTTGAGAACGTCGTCTTGGGCTTTGAGAAACACTGATCGACATTTTTCACCATTTTCTGACATTTTATATACCAAACAACTATTTGATTAATCAAGAAACTCATCGTTAGTTGCAGCCCTAGATGCAATCCTTATCAAATCCAATTACAGTGCCTTAATCTGGTAGTCAGGGAGGGTCTGGTCTGTGCACACTTCACATGTTTTGTCTCTAAATTCACACATGGACTCCCACAGCTGGAGATAAACAGACATAAGTACACCAGAGCTGCTCCCCACATGGCCCAAGGTTGATAAGTCTCTGATCACAAAGGGAGAAATAGTGTTCGGAGTCATATTACACACATAAACACACCGGAGTTGAAGTGGGTAGCCCGTGTCAGTGGGTATATGACTCAGACTCTTTTTCCTATCGAGTCGTGTACATTCATTATTCAGTCCTGGGAAACTAAGGCTTGCTGGCTTGTTGTCAATTACCAGCCCATGGAGGGAGTAGCACAGTTATTGGCCTATTATACAGGACCTAGTTACAACTACATGACCCCACTCAAAAGTGAGACCTACAAATACACAATGCCATTTATTTTTCCATATGAGAATGCCTGCAGCGATTGTGAAACTACGCAGACATTCCCTGCTGAATAAGCAGTCATTCCTGCATTAAGTAAATGGTGTTCCCTATTATTATACCTAGATAGGTCCTCTGTCTGACTTCTTTTTACCCTGTGACCTCTGGTATTAGCCCTGGTTGGTCAAGCACATGGCCTGACAGTGTAGACCAAGCGTGTCTGGTTATGTGTTTGGTAAATCACTGACTTTATTTGAACAAGATTTCAGTTTGGATTGGAGAGGGGGCTGGGAAGGTGTGTGTGTGTGTGTGTGTGTGTGTGTGTGTGTGTGTGTTTTAAAGGATGAGGAGGGTGATTGCAGGGGGGGCAGCCCAGCTGAGCAAACTCTGACTTTATTTCACATCCTCTTGATGGCATCCCCCACTACTTCATACACCCACAGACCTTTTACACCTCTCTAAATCCATCCTGACTAAAAAGCAGCGCTGCACCAGTGACACTGTGAAATATATGTGCATAATGAGTTTGCAGCAACCTCAATTTAGCCTGTGATGGCAAAACTATGTCCTCCTAATAACCTATAAGCATGAGGCATTCACTTCCCAATGTCACATGTCATTAATATGTTATTAACCAATCGCCATCTGTGTGACTGGTTGACAAGCTTTAACATTCAAGCAGACCTACAGTGTAATAACTGGTAACTACACATGACTAAAGAAGGATGAGCTGCATGTGCAACAGGTGGATGGTTCCTCCTTTCTCCCAAAGTCATGGTACTCATTTTAATTCTCTGTCAAATACACGCATGCACACACACTTCAATCTTTCCTTACTGTTGCTAGACTTCAGGTCACGGTGGATAATGGGTACCACGGCCTCCTCGTGTAGGTAGAGCATCCCGCGTGCAATCTGCACGGCCCAGTTGACCAGGATGTGTGGAGGGATGCGCCTTCCGGTCAACGCCCGGTTCAGTGTCCCGCCTCGGGCATACTCCATAACCAGGCACAGGTTGGGCTCCTTCAAACACACTCCCTCCAGTTTAATAATGTTGGGGTGCTGCAGCATGGAGAAAAGTTTCGCTTCTTGTTTAACACTGCTGGCGGTGGCTGTTATGTCCTCGTCTGGGTCCTGCCGAGCCGCCTTCACGGCGACCTCCTGATCTCTCCATGTGCCTCGGTAAACTTTGCCAAATCCACCCACGCCTATGATCTCCTCTAGTACCAGTTCACTGAAGGGGATCTGGACGGGCGAGCTCGGGACTTGCTCTCGTGCCCCCACGGACCCACTCGCTGCAGGGAGACGGTAAATAGCGGGCTGGTAGGTGACATAGTTGGAGGGGAAAATCCCGACCCGGTGGTTGATTTTGCCCGTCCACCATCCCTCGTCCCCGGAGATCGCTGCGTCTTTGGACAGCACCTCCACCACGTCCCCTCGCCTGAGGCTGAGCTCGTCCTCGCCGCTTGCCTCGTAGTCATACGCGGCTGTCCACAGGGACCGAGTCGGGCACAGCGGGGCGGAGTGAGCCCACGCCCGAACCGTGGGGGCATCTGTCCAGGCATGCTCCCCTGTCCCACCGCCGCCCGGCCGCCCTTCACCGTTTGGGAAAGCGGCCTGCGAGACATCCATTTCTCGGTGGCCGTAGCGGCACCATAGGGTGCAGAGCTTTTAGGACAAAATGAAAACTTTAAAACGGTGAAATGTAACTTTCTGAAATCCGCATGCTGTCACATCTACACTAGATGCTGATAACAGAGGGGCATTCCCTGCGCAGCCAGAGGCAGGAAGAAACCGTGTCCAAAGTCCTGTGGGAGAGACAGCGTCCACAACCCTGTATCCACGTCGCCACTCCGGTAAAAGTGTATGAGGGTCAACAACTTGCTAGCAACGGTTAGCCTTAGCTAATGTCACCACTTTAACGGCTGACGGTTAACTCGCAGTATACACTTCGAGACTAACACTTCATGTCTTAAACCTCAAATAATATCTGCCATGAGAGAAAAGCAGGTCCACAACAAAGTCTCTGCTTCTGTTTAATGCTAATGCGACAAGCTAAAGTTAGCTTTCCAGCGATGGAGCTAAGTTACCAAGTTTTCGCAGGTGCCGCAAGAGGTGCACCTGCACCGTCCACTCCGGCCGGTTAAAGTGAAGCTCCGAGCGGCAGCTGTCTCATAGAAAGTCGCCGGTAAATACCACGTAGTGACCGTATCCCGACTTGTGAAGTCAGCTTGCCCGTTTGTGGACTTTAAACAGGGATTTCAACAGCATTGGCTAGCAGGGTTAGCTTAGCATAGGTCAGCCCGTTGACTAGTAAGGCAGTTGGAAAAGTTGCTCCTCTCAGCTTAAAGATCGGTTATTCCCAAATTTGTTTCTCCTCCGGGACCGTGAAGAAAAGAAGGCGGTTGAACACGCTAAAAGCACATCAAAACGTCCTGGAATTCAAGGCAACGATGCGGGGATAAAAACGTGGAAAAAAAATCCGTCAACTTTAATCAAAACAACCCCCCCATCGCCGTTGTCGCCAGACGAAGTCGGACCCAGCAGTGGCTGAGCGGAGGATCAGGGGGACGCTGGTGCTGCTCTCGCTGCTGGCTGTGGTGGCCTCTGATTGGTGGAGCACAGGACACGTGACCGCCGCAGCAGTAGGGGGGAGGAGGGAGGAGCTACTATAGGAATGTGTGAGGAGAGCGCGCCTTCAGGGAAATTATGGGAATAGTGGACCATATAAAATGACACACACACACACACACACTCACACACACACACACACACGCACATACACACTCAAAACACCAGCCGTGTTAACAAGAAACTAATTGTGAAAATGAAACTGCTACCTTTGTGATACTACTACTATTTGTCCAGGTATTAATAGGCACATGAGGAATTTGACTCTGGTGATAATAACAAATGAACAGGACGATACAGTTAGATGGGCCTGTATCTATACACCTATATCTACCTATCAGATGGATAGATAGCACTTCAGCCACACAGTGCATAATGTGTTGACTATATGCAAGCCTATATATGCATGTGTATACAGCATTTAAAGGCTATGCACTGTATGCTTAGAGGTAATGTGTGTGTAGCTACATGCATATGTAGGTTTTACTCACTATGCATGCACGTCACCTAAATGGATAAGGCCGAATTTATTGTAAAAAGACATTACTATAAATATACTGTATTCTTATTATGTCTATTGGTAGTAGTGTTTGATTACAGTATTGTGTTTTAGACTATATCTATCCATCTAGGCTACATCTAGATATTTTAATAGATAGATATAGCCTAAAACACAATACTACTACTACCAATAGTAATAATAATAATAATAAGAAGAAGAAGAGGAATACAGTATATTTATAATAATGTCTTATAATGTCTCCATAGATAGATAGATAGATAGATAGATATAGCCTAAAACAAAACTGTAATCATATACTACAACTACCAATAGTAATAATAATAATGATAATAATAATAATAATAATAGTAGGCCTAGTAATAATAACAACAATAAGAACATGGTATATTTATAATAATGTCTGATTACACGGAATTTGACCTTATCCATACAGGCTATATACATACATATTGGGTAAAACATACATGTGCATGTAGCTACACACACATTACCTGTAAGCATACAGTGCATAGTCTTTAAATACTGCATACACGTGCATACATAGGCTTGCATATAGTCAATAGATTATGCACTCTGTGGTTAAAGTGCTATCAGTGTCGGCCTATCTATCTATCTATCTGTCTGTCTATCTGTCTATCTATTGATCTGTCTGTCTGTCTGTCTACCTAGTTATAAATATTTTGATAGATAGATATGTAGATATAGCCTAAAACATAATAATAATGTAATGTTATCTTATACTACTACTATAGTAATAATAGACCTAATAATAACACAATAAGAACAGAGTATATTTATAACAATGTAATTCGGCCTTGTTGATATAGGATACGTGCATGCATATTGAGTAAAACATACATATGCACGTATCTACACATTACACCTAAGCATACTCTGTATATCCTATAAATACAGTCTACACGTTCATTCATAGGCTTGCATTGAGTCAACACATTACTATGTGTGTGCACTATGTGGCTTCAGTGCATGACTGATTTTGCCTGAAAACCTCCTGTCTGTGTGTATGTGTGTGTGTGTATGTGTGTGTGTGTGTGTGTGTGCGCAGATAAACACTGAAGGTGCGAACCATATAATAGGAAAGGATGGAGAGGGAGGGAGGCGGAGAGGAGGAGTGGGAAGGGAGGGGAGGCGGTCAGAGCTGCGCATCTGTACAGGCAGCCAGAGAGGAGAGGGTGAAGGAGAGAGACGAACAGGACAAGATGAGGACCGCGGCAGCAGCAATGGACGAATCGACATTGGGATGGGAAAAGGCAGCCGAGAGGACAACAGCGAGGAAGACCGATGAGGCATGAAAGAGGAGGCTCAGGAGACGTGCTGTATCGCCCCAACATGGAGGCGTAGCGACAGTAGCATGCATTAGAGAGGAGATCATTTCATTGTAGCCTAGCAGCAGCAGCAGCAGCATCATCCTTCCGTCCAACCTGAGCGGAGAGGAGGAGAGAGGAGGAGAGATGGGCTCCCAGGTTGTGCAGACCCTGCGTCAGGGAGTGTGGGCATCTGTGACCGGGGGCTGGTACCACGACCCGGACCAGAACAAATTCAACAACTCCTGTCACCTCTATCTGTGGATATTCCTCCTGATGTTGCCCCTGTCTCTCCATCTGGTGAGTTTTTATGAGGGAACATGACGTTCAAGGCCGCGAAGGGGGTGTGAGGTGCTCACGGTATCATAGTTCCTTTTAATACATGCGCGCCTTTATCCTTTTCATGGATAAACGTGCGGTGGCTCCGCGAGGATCTAACACCCTTCATTGTATGGCTGAGGGGAACACTAGGCTAGAGAAAACAGCACTGTCGCAGTATTTTTCCCTGCATGCAGTGACGGAACGCATGGCTGCTCCTGGATGTGAGGAGAGAGAGTCAGGAGGCGTGAAACTGTGGTTCACCGCTATTTCCATGTCATGGCCTTTGTAATAGGTGCAACACAGGCTGCCATATTCCCTGGTATAATATCCGGAATGAGGAACTTCCATGTGGGAATTGTTCGAGACGTTTACCTTGCAGGTATATAGAGATACAGCAGGAGTTGCTGCCACAGGTCAAACATCTTGACCTCAGCTGCTATGAAGTATAACGTCAACAACAGCCATGCACAGCACTGAAAGGGTGGCCACTCAACGATCTGATCATGCTCACACAGCCTGGAACAATGGCAGCTTTTGTGTTGTTGTGTGTGAAGAAATAACTGTAATACCACGTCTCAGTTTCTCAGCAACATTTTTATGGAACAGAGGTTTATCAGTAATCCAGATTAGATGAAATATATTGCAGATTATGATGTGATTGCTCCCCACATCCCTGCTTTTCAGTCTCATCACAGTAAACCAAAGCTAATTTGTAGGTACTGTGTGTACAGATAACCCCCACGGATGAGAGATAGTGAGGGGAAGTAACAGATTCTGCTGTGAGAGTGACAGCTCAAGAGCTTTGCCACCAAAGATCTATTTAAAATGTTGTTGCAGACAGTTCCCGGTCTGTTTGGAAACACCCACTGCTTCCCCTGCAAAAACTACACGTGCTCTCTGGGAGAGATGTCTCAGATTTCAGGTTTATTAGCAAATTTGTCTGAAGGTCGCACACAACAGCCCACACAAGATAAACAGCAGAGAGTTAAGGAGCAGTTTTATATAAGCATGAAACAACACTGGACTGTAAAATTGTACCTGCAGACATTAAGAAGTGTCCATATTCGACACAGCAAGAAGTCTCTCCAGCCCAGTATGACTCATGTATCAGCATGATGCAGATGCTTTGTCTTTAATCTTCCTGTTCTTTACAACCCGGGGATCAATAAACTTCATTAATCCACCAGTTAATCAAATTAGATCTCGTGGTTCACTGAGCCTGTAATACACTCAGGGAATTGTGTGGCTGCAAATAAGCTTCATCTTTTGCAGAAGTTTATCTATTTACAATAAGATGAGAGGAGGTAGTTGGTTTTGTAGAGCACGAAGCATTAAATCAGACGCTGTTCTCGTGAGGACTCTGGAGATGTTGATTTGAATATGATGAAGCTTCTCTTTTCTCCTCTCCTCTCCTCTCCACAGGCCCTGCCCCCTACCACCATGGCTTTGAGCATCTACTGCACCTCCATCACCGTCTTCTTCATCCTCATCAAGCTGGCCAACTATCGGCTGCACCTGATGTTCGATGAGGGCGAGGCGGTGGTCCGCAGCAGCCTCTCTGACCTCAGCAAGGCTCCGGAGAAGAAAAGTAACGCCTCGGACTCCTGCCTGCCAGCTAGCATCAGGTAAACCTCCACACACACTTCATAATCCTGACACTACAGTCAGTGGGATCACATTTCTCACCTTTATGTATGTATTAGAGAGATATGCAGAGATATGCAGCTGTATACATTCAACGAGGTGGCAATTTTGCTCTCTGTGACTCAAGCAGCTCCCCTGCCAGGTTAGTCATTACAGAATCTAGGCCAGAGTGCTAAAATCCCTGATGTCAAAACTTTATTATTAACATGAAATTGTACATTTAGGCCTGACACCTCCTTTAAGAGTAATGCCATTCATACTAAGTATAACTGAGTGTCTTAACATTCTTGTCGCCCTCTTTCTTTTGCCATTTTTAGTCTCCTATTTCTCTGTACGCGTCTATTTTTCTCACTCCTCTTTCTGAGATGAGATTGATTTCATGATCAAGTGTCTCAGAGTGGGATATAGACTTTTTCCACTTCATTTCAAAGACTCAGCACGGCTTTGGTGAATGAGCGAGCTAATGAGGGGAGGTCAGTGATCTTCAGATCTGCACGGAGACTAATAAAAGAAAATCCATCACTTCCTGTTCCCCGTATGACTGTTTTTCTTTTAATTCCTGTGCCTGTGGAGAGATGAAACAGCAAGTCGAGACACAAGTATTTTTTTACTGCTCCCTCATCCCTATAAACGAGTGTATTTTGGTATTCAAAACATGAGATGCTGAGAATGAAGGTTAGATGATTTCTCCTGAAAGTGACATATTGATGTATGGACTTCCATACACTCTCTCTCAGTCTCTTTCGCCTCATCATTTAATTGCTCCCCCTCCGTCTCTTCTCTTTGTCTAATAGGAAGAGCAGTACAGTCCCAGACAGTGTTGCCATGACGATGTTGGCTCGGAAACGTACCAGTCCGGTGATCCAGGTGACAGTGAAACAGACTGAAACTGACCCGGGACTGATCGGAGTGGTGAGTGACGATTCAAAGATGGACACCTGAGAGCATGAACGCACAACACAGAAAACACTGTGTTGACCAGCATCATGTAAGAACGTGTCTCTGTGCTCTCTTCCACACAGGACTGTTCCAAGTCAGACGAGGGGAAGACTGCTGAAGGTGATGCTGATCTTTCTCGGGGTTTGACTGAAATACAGATGGGTAACTAGGAAAGGAAAAAACTGCATAAAAATAAGTGGAGAAATATAACAAACGCAGACGCTTACATACAAACCACGAGGCAGCAGAGCTGAGATACTGTGTCTTCTTGGTGTGGCAGGACTCAGTATTTCATTGGGTAAATAAGTCCAACAGTTTAGCAGGTGTCACTGATTGTTACTATGGAAACATGGCTCTTAGTTCACAGCTAGTCTTGGGTCAGGGTGGTTGACTTTCAAGGCTTAAAATAAGTCAGTTTTTGTGACACTGTCTAACTTGCATTAAAGTAATTTAAGAGCAAAAATTAGATGAGCGAAACACTGTAAACCAGTCTAAAATATCCTTTTAACTTAGCTGAACTTCTCTAGGATGTTTTGGACTCTATGACAGGGGGCACTGATGCTGTTCTGGCTTCTCATGGTGGCTGACAACCATACTAAGACACCTTGTGTTGGTTATTCCCATATTTAGGCGCTGTTGTTTATAATTGCAAACAGTACATTTGTCATTTTATATAAGGGAAGAAAAGATAACCCTTTATTAAGCCCATGGCGGGAACAGTTGATAAATCATAAATAAATGGATAAACTGAATGGCTGGATGCACATTATGGTACGTAGGAAGTATTGATATTGCAGTTTATTATAGATACTGCACATGAGTGACGATTTTCAGTTTTGGTACGTGCGGAGTGTGTGTTGTAGAGTCTGAGAGCAGCAGTAAGGCAGGATGTCATTCATTATTTTAAAAATAATGAATTGACCTCATTTTTATTTCCTGTGAAATCTCCTATGAAATGACTGTTGAAGGTCAGCTGGGCTTTTTACATTATACAGAAACGAGATAAAGATAGAAGGTGAAAATCAGTCAGGGCTTGTTGGGCTGAGTGTTTGCTCAGGGTAAATTTAAACACTTCTTTAAACATATTTTTATGTACCTTCCGTCACGTACAGATAACAGTGATTCAGCTTCACACTAGCTATTTTAAAGCCAAAGGCTCTGTTATAAAAGTATTCAATGACTTTCAATCAGTAAGGGAAAAACTGTATGAAAAGTAATAACAAAACAGATAATCCCTCTGTGTCACCTTAACAAACCCAATGTCCTTGTATATCTTTCAGCCATATCTCTACAATATTGTGGAGTATAACAAAGTCACTGAGTCAAAGTAATAGTGCATTCCTGGCTTGTCGGATGGTCCTGTTTCCCAAGTTGGGAAGTTTATCGTTTGACTTTGTGTGTTCATGAGCTTTTAAGTCATAATGTGGAAACAACACGGTCCCAAAGAGGATGTGTTGTATTTTTTCCCAGAGTATTTAAACATGTTGTTTGAAGTTTGAAGCTTTATATTACATAGTGATTTTTCTCAGACTTGTTGCTGCACCAGTGCGTCCCCTAAATTACTAAAATATTGCTGTACCTGACTAATACTTATTAATAACTTTTCTAACTAATCTAGGTCACTCTACATGCACAACAACTAACGTTTACAATGTGATACCACATTACAAGTTACATGTGAGAAGAAAATTGATTTGGAAATTGATTACATGAGGTGCTGAGTACATGTTTTCATTCATTCACATATTGCACGTCCATTTTTCCTCACCTTTAATTTGTAATATGGTGTTAGCTTGTATCTGTTAGTTACAGCCGTCCCAGTAGACCGACCTAGTTTAGTATAAAAAGTTATCAACATGTTGTTTTAAGGCTCTGAGCAATAAATTACAACACATTTTCTTTGTAGCATCCATGTTGCTTCCACATTACAACTTAAAGCTCAAGAACACACCAAATTTGAAAGAACAACTTCCCAACTCAAGAAGTAGGACCATCCTAGAAGCATGTGAATGCAGCGTGACATCAAAGTTCTCAAATCATCTACCAAAATGTTTGCACACTGTCAGAGTTCTGACTTGAGGGGGCATTCACGTGAAATATCACAGCCGGGAACTAATTTTTCCAATTATTTTGACACCACATGAACGTGCTGTACGGTTCACCATTAATTCAAAGGAGCTGAGGTGGATTAGTGAAGGATCTGGTTCTACATCAGAGGTGTTATTTTCAGAAATGAAAACAGAGGTGTGAGACCAAAGGGGTTTAACTTTGGAAACACATGAAAGCACTGTGGCTTAAAGTGGCTCTTGACTGAGAATGGGAGAAACAAGAAGCACTTTTTATCAGTTTCTCGAGAGACGACTTCGTAGTGATTCTGTGGAATGCTAAAAATGACGCTGACGATACGATGAAGTTATAATTATACAATTAGAGAACGAAGACAGGATGTAGTCAGACGGCCTGCTGCAGTGCAACATTTAACCTCAGGCCATCATCAATTAATCTCTAGTTATTGAATCTGTTGAGGTCGTGTGTGTCATTTGGGGAAACAAGTGTTCTGTGTGTATCGTCAGAATCAGTCTCCTGGAAGCCAACGCTGTTCCTCTTCCCTAATGCACTCGATGGCTTCTTAGACAACGTAGATTGACAACTTCCTTTTCTGCAAACACATCATTGTTGTAAATATGCTCAGACAAGCACAGAACTAACAGGCCAGCCAACAAGATCAGCTGACTGCTGCCAGTAAATGTATGACCTAATGCACTGGTGATTAGTCAGAACAAAGTCAGCTTATTGAGGAAAAAGGATATAAATGTTGTGGTATATTGAATCAGATGCAATCGTTTTAATGCAATGGGAAGATATTAGTCACTGGCACATTCTGCTGCAAACGATAGTGTGGATTTTCTGTGTTGTCACTGCAGCCAAATAAGAAGCTACAGTATTTCCTTGGCAGGATTATTGTCATTATTACACTTTAAATTAAACAATTTGAATTTGCATATCATTTCAGGACAGGGTGAGAGTGCTACAGATGAGAGGCCTGTGGAGGAAAGCCTGCAACCGAGCCCTTCTCCAGATGACCTCTCCAGCCCTAATCCCGACCAGGCCGCCCCCCTGCTGCAGGCCCAGCAGAGGCCCCCGTCCCGAGCTGAAAGAGAAGAGATGCGGCCTGGATCTGCGAGTGGGTCAGGGAAAATGGACGCGGAAATAATTGAAACTGTCGCTGCGAAAGAAGGAGTGGACGTTCAGAGCTCTTCGACGGCAACTGACAGAGAGCAGCCGGAGCAGGAAAAAACAGCAGAGAAAGACTCAGAGAAAGAGCAGGACAGAAAAGAGGACTGTGAGGATAAAGAGGCTGCGGACAGGGAAACAGCTGATGAAGGTCTACCTCCGTCCAAGGGAAGTGAAGATGAGAGCGAGGAGGAGAGTGAGGGGCAAAAAGAGCCCTCAGATGCCAATAATAACTCACTGGAGACTCCCCAGGACTGCCAGGATGATTTCATCGACATCCCAGAATCCCCTGCACAGGTAGGCCTCACAGGAGTGACTTATGTTTGGGTGTGTTGAATTTTCACAGTGCTTTAATCAAAAGCAATAAAACTATCATTGCATTGTGATTAATTTGTTCATTTTGGGTAGAACCTCTTCCCTCTTGTGTCTCAGGCTGAGCCAGTGGAGGAGACGTACTGTTCTGATGAGATTGAAGTGGTCCTGGTAGACAACTCTGGCCCCGGGCCAACGTCAGCTCATCTGGACGACAGCGACACAGTCAAGATCATCATCACCATGAGCTGTGACCCTCAAACTGCTGCTCAGCTGGAGGAGAGCGTCAAGCAGAGTCTCCTGGAGAATGCACAGGTAGGAATCATTTTGGACGTCAGTTCATGAAACACTTTTAAACCCCCTTAAAGGGACAATTCACCCCCAAACCAAAATACATGTTTATTCTCTTTCTCTTTATCAAAGAAGACTGTTTTGGTGTGAGTGTTGGAGATATCGGCTAGTTTAAGATTCACACAGTTTAATACATTCATCATCTACTTGCTTTTGGCCACGTCGTTGAGCTAGTTTGTTGTGTCTGTTAAGTAGTTGTCCATTAGTCACTTGATCTACAGCAGGAATCGGCTCTTCAAAATTAAAGCTCTGAGCCAAAATTTCACTGTGCTCTAAAATTAAGTGTGTTTTTTACAAACTTGACATGTTTGTGAGTCACTTGCGGTCCATTCATAATGGATCCTTGACCAACTCTTGGACCATGACCCACTGCTCTAGATCGATAAATAGCACTATTGGTAAGAGAAAACGGATTTTTGATTTAAGGGTGAACTGTCCCTTTAACACCCAGTTTCCTCCATTTATTTGCCCTTTAAGGCTGCTCATCTTATACAGTCTATGTACCACATACTTCTGTGTTCTGTATCAGCCTGTTCCAGCTCTCTATTAAAGCTATATGATGTTTACATTAAGTCAAATATTTAAACCCAAGACTTAGTATTTTTATGACTGTATCATGCTGTGAAATTTAAATGATCTAGATGTCTTTCTTTTTAGTCTTATACACATTTCTGCAAAATCTGCAGACATATTTGGTATTTTTTTGGAATCTTTAGGATCTCTGCTACAATTTGAAATGCATTTCTGTGGGTTTAAACATTGCCTGACATCACTGCATGAGTCTGTAATGATTGACCCCTCCAGCGAGTCATGTAATGTGATAATTACACTGCATATATTTTAATCATACCCCTGACTTTTACCTCTGAAATCTATGCAGCTTCATGCTTGATTTATTTTATTTAAATGTAAAATCATTGACAGCAAATGCTGACTGTTAACACAGCTCATATTTCGGCTATATATAACCCTATCCCCCCCGTAGTATAACAGTTTTATGTCTGAGGTGTTGTTACATTTGGTGGATACAGTATGCATGTGTGACATGTCTGTTTATGTCCTACAAGGCTCAGAAGGAAGCAGGGGAGTGTCACATCAAGATCCCTGTCATCACCTTCGACTCTCCTGAGGAGGAGAAGCAGGAGATGGGAGAGGGAGAAGAAGAAGCCGGCTCAGAGGATGAACCCACCCCGAAACAGCAACCTACAGCGAGCCAAAGTGAAGAGTTTCACCTGTGTAGAGAAACAACCACCTCTGAGTCCACCACGCTGGAGTGTCCAGATCCAGACCAGGAACTTCTTGGTGTGCAGACGACTGACGACAGCACGCCGAGCCCTCAGCTAACAAATGACAACAGCTCATCAGGTATAGATGTCCACTCCCACCCCGATGACACAGATCCTCTGGACACTAATGCGGATTCACAAGGTTTCCTGCGTCTGCCGCCAGCTTTGGGCCGCTACGGGCCCGGGGGAAGGACTCACATCCGTGGGCTGAGCATGGACAGTGGGAAAGATGCTGTGCTGCTTTCAGACCGCTCACATAACACAGTATGTTGGCAGTTCAGCTCTGTCTCTATTTCTAGTTATCTCCATCCATCTGTCCATTCATACAAACATTTGTCTCTTCATCAGACCACCATGACCAGTTCCAAGTCAGATCTGGAAGCGAAGGAGGGACAGATTCCCAACGAATCCAACTTCCTGGAGTTTGTTTCCTTGTTGGGGTCCCTGAGTGCCAGAGGAGGGGGTGCCAGCAGCACACAGGAAGACGAGGGGCAAGAACGCAAAGAGGAGGCGGGAGCTGCAGAAGGAGGGGAAGCTCAGCAAGAGGGTTTGTTCCTTTACTTCCACCTTCTTAATCTACATGTGTTATATGGTCAGAGTTAATGTAGATGTGTATACATAAGTGCATGCGTGAGTGCGAGGTCAGCATTGTTTCATTGGCTGCAATAAATGCCTACTGTTGCTCTTGATGCATTGTCCCATCAGCGATATATACAGTTAAAGCTCCACACTAACACAATACAAATGTTAATATGTTATTATAATGTGTTCATTTTCTGTTCAGTTCACATTATTCAAGTGGTTTTAGCCCCGCTAGGCTCTAAGGATGCTAATGCTGGGCAGGAGGTCACTAGTTGCTCAGTTGGGATAAATGGAGCAGCACAAAGTGGCAGCAAGTAGGCGTGTAGACTTGTTATGTTATTGAAATGGTTATTCCTCTGGTTAAATCTGCATCAACTGCATTTTTCTCAGGGAGAGTTGAACAAGCTGTTAACAAAGCATTGCTTATTGTGATAATATGGCAGACATGTTAGCAAGCAGTTGCCAGTTTGCACCCTCAGCAGACAAAAAGCAACATTTAAACTCATGTTTCTGATCACCTGATGAGTATAAGCCAATTTTCACTCTTCTTTTAGCTCAGTTTTTGGTCTCCACTAACTCCATTTACCTCTTGAGCTGATTAATGCTCCACTATTTTCACCAACTTGTTACTAACTTTGTCTGCTTTGGTGCTGGGTAGTTAGTATACAGAGCTTTTTCTTTACCAAAAGAGCCAAAAGAATGAAGTTTCAGACCTTAAAACCATGGACTGTATGTATAGGTGGACGACACATATCCACTTCCTCCCACTGTACAAAAATGAAGCAAAATGTCCTGGATATGGGTGCTGCCATCTTGAACTGGTGACGAAAACAACATGCTAATATTATTAGCATAAGCCTGTGGCAAATTGCATTGTATAAATTAGCCTAGAGGCTAGCAGAGAGTTCATCTTCTCATATGAAGCCAGGGACAACAGCAACATTTAACAAAGGTAATATTACAAAATTTGGCTCTATCACAACTCACAGGGTTCACTGACAAAACAACTGTCTAATACTAAACACGATTTCCATTCAAATATAACATGCTAATGTTTTTAGCACAAGCCTATGGCATTTTGCATTGTATAAATTAGCCTAGCGCCTAGCGGAGATTTCATCATCTCATATGAAACCAGGCACAACAACAACATTTAACAAAGGTAACGTTATAAAATTTGGCTCCGTTACAACACACAAAATTCACCGACAAAACAACTGTCTTAGACTAAACAGGTTTTCCAAACAAATATAGCATGCTAACGTTATTAGCACAAGCCTATGGCATTTTGCATTGTATC
>JAPZEB010000003.1:21945465-21959953 GCA_029783705.1 Chaetodon striatus | reverse complement strand
GAATTATGTTAAAATAAAATGAACTTATAAACATAGCTTAACAGCACTAAAACAGAGAAAGCAATGTCACTTACCTCTGTCATGTAGCACAACAGCAAAATCGTCCCAATTAACTCTTGGCGAGAGAGCAAATAGGCTACGTGTATTTTTTTTTGCCTTCACACTTTAAAGACAGCTGGCTCCTGAATGTCGTTCATTGTCTGAGAATTTGATTGTCAAAATTAAAAGGAGAATACAATGGAAAGAGTCTTAAAAGCTGGTAAGGCAAAAGTATTGATCAACAAAGACAAACACAAAATAAGAATATTTTTGTAGCATGGAAAAATAAAAATCCCTCTTGCTGCTCTTTTAATTTGACTTGGGATGCAAAATGGTGCAGTGCAGGCTATAAACAAACATTCTACCTCTAATTTCATTGCCTCCTCTCTTTCTTCCTCCTCAGTGGACATCAGAGCCATATGAGAGTATAGACGCATCCTACTCCAACGCAGCCATCACAGTGAAAGACGGCGTGCAGTCAATTGATCGAGGCTGCAGCCAGGGATTGGACGAGACCCAGGAGGATTCGGCATCTGTCTCAACAGCTCCAGAGACAACGGATCAAAAGAGCGCCTGAGAGAGAGAGAACACACACACGCACACACTAACATACGATGAGAGTGCCCAAACTCGTGCCCATATACAGAGAGGACTGTATGAAAAGTTACACATATACACAAACATACGGAGGATTGTATGAGAGAGCACCCATGCACACAAACCTGCCTCCTCTCCCGTCCTCAGCATGTGGTCTCACCTTGTTGTCTGAATGTAAACAAGTCTGAAAAATGATCTCGGATCCGGTTGATGAAAATAAAGACGTTTTTAAATGAAGCTGCCTTTTCTTTCCACCTCAAGTCACGGCATCTGTTGTTTAAATGTGTTTTGTTTCAGTTCCTGGCCGCCATGATAAGACCATCCTGATGACATGAGCTCAACAGTCTGTTTCGCTCTCTGTCTCAGTCTGGCTCCGCTGTTGCCCCGAACACTTTCAGGGCCAGACTGGTACAGACAGCCACGTCATCAGGATGGTCTTACCAGGCTAGTTCCTGGGAGTGTCTAACAAACAATGCTGTATATGTTTCTCCCCTCCATGAACTTTCCAGGATGATCCACAGATTGTTTGAGGCCAGCATGTGATCCCTTAGACCCTTTGGCCTCCAGTCAGCTATCTGAGCTCCTCACTTCCTCTAAACACTTCTCCCCAAGGTGAAAGAAAACACTTACGCAGACATCTTGACAGTAAATTCACAGTTTGAATGGTTTTACACTGTGGCTGACTGAAACTTATCAAATCACCTCCTACTGGCCTCTAGAATCAGGCCCCGGGTTTAATTTAACATTTATGATTGAATGATGGATCTTTTTAACTTTAAGTATTTTTAATTTGTTTAAAATTGACTACTTTTATGCCAATAAACTAAGAAATGAAACAAGGAGGAAGCTGGGAATTGCCATTTAGACCTTCATACTGGGAAATAAAATGTACAGAGTGTAACTAAACAATTAACTAAATAAAGAAAACATGAAAAATCCAAATACTTAAAACAACTGCACGCAAGGTTCTTTAACTAAATAATTTTCCATAACCCCATGCCCCGTTGAGGGTTGTAGGGGGGTTGGAGCCTATCCCAGCTGACATTGGGCGAGAGGCAGGGTACACCCTGGACAGGTCACCAGACTGTCACAGGGCTGACACATAGAGACAGACAACCATTCACACCTACGGACAAATTAGAGTCACCAATTAACCTGCATGTCGGTGCACCCCGAGAATACCCACACTGATGTGGGGAGAACATGCAAACTCTGCACAGAGGGGCTCCCCCTCCCCAGGTTTGAGCCAGATATCCCCTTGCTGTGAGGCAACAATGCTAACCACTGTGCCACCGTGCCGTAGATTAGTGCCACCAACCCAGTATCCGACCAAATGTCTTCACCTTTTGTTCCTAAATTATGGCGTTGAAAATGACCAGAAAAGTGTTTTTGCAGAACATTATGATGTCACAGTAAAGTTGACCTTTGACCTTTTGGATATAAAATGTCATCGCTTTATTTTATCCTTTTGGACATTTGTGTGAAATTTTGTCATAATAAGCGTAATAATTCTTCATGTAAGGCTAAAAACGTGTTTCGTGACGTCACAGTGACCAATTAACCAATGCACCCTCACAGTAGAATGTTAGAGGAACACTTCACCTGCAAAGATGACCATTTGTATGCCAGTTACACACGTGTTAGGTTGAATATGTGAAGAAATATTTGTTTTTCTGGCTTGTTTCCATTGTGAATGTAGAATCCAAAGAGGGCAAACATTCTTCATGAATTGAAGTAATCAGGGTCGGCTTTTAACAACAGCAAAACTATATCAAAATATGTGTTGCAAACTCTCACACAACTGCAGTGTAACCCAAGTCTCATTTATCCAGTTGTATGCTCATAAAGTGAGTGGCTTAATTGTAATAACAACAGTCATTTTGCGGTTGAAGTGTGCACTGAATCTGCAGGTTATATCTGCTTGTTATCTCCCGCACCTCCAGTCAAAGAAAGACACAGTCACATTTGGCAAAAATCTATTAAGTATTTATTGTAAGTTGTTACATTTAGATTTCTTTCTCTAGCAGCACTATTTAAATTACAGATATTCAAGGGCAGTTACCATAGATTGGAGTTTTCTCATAATGCAAGATGTCATTGTGTAAACAAAGACAGAGACTGAACCGTAGATCAAAATGTACCACAAACTGAACACGCCGTTGACGTGACGGTAACTCCTGTGAAGTTAAAAACTGATGAACAACAATTTTGTGTCTTTTGAGATAAAAAAAAAAACATAAACAATGACTGAAATAAACCTGCTGCTGAAATAAATTAAAACAATACAAAACAAATTAAAAAATAGTGAACAGGTTTCTTTGTGTGACACAGTTACAATTTCAGTTGGATCTGATATAGTTGCTCGTAATCCACATCAGTCACGCTTCAAAATGTTCAGTGCCTGTTTACAAAGTCTTCAGGTCTGTTGGTCACGTGTCGATGATGAAGTACATGTGGATGACTCAGAGAGATGACACAAAAACCCATGACAGCAACGTGAAAAGACAAAAGACAAATAAAATGTGTTTCGTACTGAGAAACATTTTCAGTCCAACAGAACGTGATGTTTTATTCAGACAGTTCATTTGACCCCTTCACATTAAAACAAAAGGTAGGTAATTATTTTGGCACATTTTGTCCACCAAAGACACATTGTTGTACTTCCTGGGGCAGTTGCATTGGCCAGCGTGTCGGGCGAGAGAGGCAAAGTCGCCCCCCTTACGATGGACCACCACCTAATTTAGAAAAAAATATGCAAAGTAGTTAATGGCAAGAGACAAACCATTTTTTATCCAGTCTGAATTGTGCACTGAATTACACATATAATGTTTATAGATTTAAAAGATAATCTTGCACGTCAAGAAAGTTGCAGTTTGTCGTTTAACTTTATCGTAACAGTGTGAAAACAGACCATCAGAAAGACTTAACACCTAAAAGTCACATCAGTGACGTCATAACATTCTGTCTTCCCAAAGCTGCGATGCCTGTGTGTTTTATACCAGGATATATTTAGACGAGGTCATGTGACTGTTTAGCTTAATGTTAGCTTTTTCAGTAAGCATGAAAGTGGCCACGTGGCAAACGTCATGATACATTAGTGACAAAAGTGCTTCTTTAATGCCAAACCATAATGTTCTTCCTAAACCTAGCCACATAGTTTTGTTGCCTAAACGCAACCAGGTAGTTCTGGAGCCGAACCGTGACCGTGTCATGACGTTAACGACTGCGACCTTTAAATCCTTGATATACAGTACGTTGTTTTTAAGCCAGTGATATGATATGATATGATATTTAAAAGTAAGTGGAGATCGACCTGTTCTGTAGTTAAGGTATGAGACGGTGTTGACTGCAGTTTTAACTTCGTTGACGAAAACAAGACGATGACGAGCTAAAAATAGATCTTGATAATAAAAACTAAGATGAAATTAATGTTTCACTTCCATTAATGAGGCAAGATGTGATGAAGAGTTTAGTGGTGGACTATCGGACATTGATAGCCGAGGATGTGCCTGAAACTATCACAGGTTGATTGTGCAAGACGAGATGAAGTTCACTGAGTGGTTTCACTCAAAACTAAATGTTAACACAACAAACCTACGACACTGCGATTTTCTTGACCTTCAGACAAACATCATATGTGTAATTCATGGCACAAGTCAAACAGGATCAAAAAGTTATGTGTCCCTCGCCATATATAGTGTTTCTAAAATCAGGTCCCATGTGGGACACTGAAATGGGAGGAACTTTGGCTCATTATGCAACCTTGTTTTTCCTGTCTTTTTTTTTTTTTTTTTAACGTAGTTCAACTACTTTTTTAAAGGAATAGTTTTACATTTGGAAAACACACTTACTTGCTTCCCAAGAGTTGGATGAGAAGATATGAAACTGGAGCCAGCAGCAGGTTAGCTTAGCTTCAGTTGTCATGACATAATCTGACAAACTCAATCAAAAACACTATAAATTAGCAATAAAGCTAAAAATTAGTGAGTTTCAGAGGTAGACAACTCCTGCTAGTGTGTTATTAAGGTAACCAGCTGCTGCCTGTAGCTTCAAAGTTAGCGCACAAATGTGGGAGTGTTGTTGATCTTCTCATCTAACTCTTAGCGAGAAAGCAAATAAGTGTATTTCCCAAGTCAAACTATTTCTCTGTCAACACCCATCACATTTTAAATACAGTTTCACACAGCTACTGGTACTTGGGTGTAAATATTTCTTTACTCTTCTGTCCTTGGTGAAAACTACAGTCACATCTGTGTTGTACTATCATGCAGAGAATTGCCAATAACAATATCATTAAATATTTCTCACAATGTACAAATCCCCTACTGCTGAGTGCTGTTCACTTTGTACCAGCTCTGTCTTGAAGTACAGATTCACATCCCTGTGAGAAGAGACGAGCCCCTCCTGTGATAATCTACGACAGAGGATGTGTTTCGTCAAGGTTGGACTCATAATATAGAAAACTCTTTTCAATGCTACATCTCAGGGTGCTTTTGACAGCGACTGCTGATCAAGGATTGACGATCAGTTTCATTTGAAAATAAATTTCAAAGTCACGGTGAAAAGTCAGCTCCTTGGGCAGCAGGACCCTGAAGGTTAGGGACACAGTGCTCTGAGATGTTCGAGGAAGTTGTACAATCTGTTGAAGTCATGAGCTTCCTGGCTGCTGTTTGAAGCTCCGCTGTCATTTTCTCATGTCGACTTTTAAAATCTGACACCTTGAGGTCACTTTTTTGTTTGTGTGGCAACAAAATAAATAATAAATTTCACTCTACGCTGACTTGTCGACCGTTAGTGAGCACGAGGATCAGACTGAACCTGTGCTGATGTAAATAAAAACAGTAAGGATCTCAGTCGTCATCAAAAGTTTTCAAGCAACCAGTGAAAAATAGTGAAAAGTTGAGCTCGACTGACAAAAGTCTTGATTTAAAAGCCCGCTGCATTCGCACTGTCCTGGTGGAACTGCTCTGCAAGTCATGCATGTGGAAATAACCGACCATAGTCTATAATTGTTAATACAAAGAGGGTCATTTAGTCATTCTGGCAATTCATGAGACACTCGAAACAAGAACCCATAACCGTCGATATTAGTGAAACATACTAGAAGAAAAATATGAACCTCTCAAAAGAGTTTCTGATATTTTTAATTGTCTGCATACTGCAGTACTTGAATACATACTCATACAGTATCGTTTATAGCAAATAACTGAATTATTTCATTTATTTAGCAAAAAGCATGCTGAATAGAAAAAGAGTCACTTTTTTTGAATCGCCCAAAGTGACGGTAAAATTCTTTTTATTTTTCACCTGCGGATCGTCTCTCCACGACTGTGATCTATCTACAAAGGCATGACAAAAACCAAGAGGCTTAGGCATCTAAATCAATAAAGAGAAAAGTGATTGCCTAAAACTGTTGAACTTCAACCAGGTACCTGCACAAATATAATCTCTTTCCTTAAAGTAGCACAAACACCTCTGGAAGAGGTACAGAAGAGACAATATGAGGGTGTCAGTAGGAGGAACAAACATCAGTGTAATTTTCTTTTTTTGCTGTAAAATGGGACCGTCTCTGCTTTAACTGCTATCAACAGTGTCGTACGTGTGATGTCACAGAGAGAGGAAGTGAGACAGACAGAGATAGAGAGACAGAAAGAGATCTTGAGGTCTGTTGTGAAGCATAAAGAGGCACCAAATCCAACTGAGGGAACACACAAAGCAGGTTGAGTTTCAAACCAACATCAGTCGATAAATCTGTCTTTAGCCACGATGCGCTGTGAGGAATTGTGGAGATAAATCTATAAAACATCAACTCTCCTATTCTCTTTTCCATCTCGCTTCAGGAGCAAAATGTTCTGTACAAATAAAGAGTTTAAAAAATAAACCATTAGACCTAAATCAACCCTCAACTCGAAGCTATAAGTGGCTCACAGGAGCTGAGTAAATGGTCTCGTAAAGTAACGTATCATTGACTTTTCTTACATCTTGCATTAGTGGAGTATTTAATAAAAACAGAAAACCCACTTCTGCTGATGTGTCACACATCAACGCTACTGTATTAGCACAGTGATAGTCTGACCGGATGTGGCTACAAAAAGAACGAAGAATAGAAAAATAAGTTGTTGTTGTTTGCTGACGACACAGTGCTGCACACGTTTAATCACAAACTCACACTAACAGCTGTGCAGTGTCCACTGACAAACAACAAAAAGATCATCATGATCAAAACTACTTCATGGCAAGTTAAATATTTTATTTTTTAATGGATTACTGGTTATAAAATGTGAGTCATGTATGGACAGTGCACATGCTCCTCCACCCTTCAAAATGAGACTATGTAACTTTTGAATAACAAAATAAGTCAAATGAAAATCTGCAGTAAAATGCTTCTTTGCTCAGTTTAATATACTCAGAGGTTTTGCAGCCTTACTGGTGGGACCAGACTGTATCAAAGAAGTGGACTTTGCTTTGGGATCTAAAAAGCGAAGCCAATGCAGAAGCTACTTACATCTGCAATCTCTGGCCAACAGGGGGCGTCTGCACTGGATGCAAAAAGAGGTCCGATTGTACAGAAGTCGAGAGAAAATGACCTCTGACTTGAATCATTATGGCAATAAACATTTTCCCTAATAAGTTTATCGCTAGAGTCAAGTCTTCTTCAACACAGCATGAAGTTCATTTTGTAAATGATGGTCCTATTTAGAGTAAAACAGGTAATTAAGCAGGGTATGTTCAAGGCCTGGCTACCTTGTGATTGACAAGTTGCCACCACAGAGGTATCCTTGAGGTCTCAGTCAGATCCACCCCTCCCTCCACCACCATCTCGTCGACATATGGTCACTTCTGGTTTCAAATAATAACATTGGCAGTGGCCAAATTGCCAAAATCAAGGCTTCAAATAAAGCCTGTTGGACCAGCGCTGGGCTATGAACCCAATTAGACATAGTGGCCAAACTGGAATTACAACTTCCAGGTCTGGGTCTGTAACGTGATGCCATGGGGCTCAAAGATACTTTTTCTCAGAGACTCACATTGTGAAAGAGACGTGAATCAGTTAATTTTTTTTAGCATCACACTCGCTGCAAAATGACTCATTTAACGATTTTGATTTCATTTAGAAAACCCCCATTTGAAATGTTTACGATGTGTGTAGTCATTGTGATGTGTAGCATTTCCGTATTGACAAAAGTTTAAACATTAATATTTGTATGTGCAAACTAAGCAGCTAACATTAGCTCAAGTGTGTAGCCAACAACACGGGGGGCTTTAAGAGGTTTTGTTTGACTTTATGATCTACGGATACATCGCTGCTTGTTTTTTTTTTAATACTGTGTCTTGTTGGGTGTCCTTAAATGCTTTGAAAGGCGCCTAGAAATAAAATGCATTATTGTTATTAATACATCCAAAGATCTTCTATAAAAACTGCTTAACAGAGTCAATGGCAACAAGAGCTGGCGTCTGATTGAGACCTGCGTTGATTTGTCAAAACATGCGGCAACGTAAAAGGGACTCAATGTTTCATTAGGCTCGGCTTTTAATTGAAGTTTTGCAGTATAGCCTTAATTTCTTCACTAAAAAGCTTTGGTGGCATCTCGGCACTCCAAACTCCTAACCCCTTTAAATACACCACACTTAACTTCACCAGACCTCTGTCCCAAAAAGGATCGAATGCAGGTATCGTTTTAACACCACTTGGTACTGGGTTATTTCGATCAATACTTTGAAGCAGTGGTTCTCAAATGGTGTGTCGTGATGCAAATCCAGCTGTACCGTGGGATTATGTGATAACCACTTACTGTTATAGCAAAATTCAAGTTAGTAATGAATTTTTAATTGACTGTATCAGTATGTTGTACACACTCATTTTCTAATAAAGAGGCGAACTCTTCCTAAGAAAACGTAATTTAATTTAATTCATTTAGGGGAACCTATTTGTCCGAATTATAAGTGTGTGACGCATCGTATTATCTTACATAATTTCCCATTTAAATGGATGTGTTATTGGTGCTTTGATGTCATTTTAATAAGTTTGAAATGAATTCTTGAATCATTTTGTTAATAAATATTTAATGAGGAACAGCTGGTTGTCAGTTGTTATTTGATATCAGTGAATAAAAACAAACATTTATGCCATGATAAGAGCGATAACACACGCTATAGAGGCTACTGTGCGCAGATATAAATACAGGTGTGCCTTGAAATTTTGGTTTGCCCTTTGGTGTGCACAGACAGTTTGAGAACCACTGTCTTTAAGGTATACAGTACAGACACCCAGTCCTAGTGACATCATGGTTGCTACGTCCACTTCTTTGACACAGTCTTTGGATGTCACCACTAGCTTGTGATTCCTAATTTTGGCTACTACTAGTAAACTTTACACAGGTGTCGCCCTGTAAATTACATCAGAGTCAGTTTGCTGACTTACACAATGTTTCATCATTTGCCCCTCTCATTTACCTGTCACCATGGCAACTATAACATTTGTTGATCAAAAGTTACATAGTCTTGCTTTAGAAATGACCAACTGTAGAAAAAGACAAGGACGAGTCCTGGCTGGCCCGTACACCTTTTTTTTTTTACCTCACAGGATGGGGCTGTATCATAATATGTGTCACAGAACGTCATGATGTGGTTACTCCTTAAATAAATAAAGTGTTTCCCCCTCAGTTAGGAAATACTGCACAGGGTCAGCTACCATCGTTGTAGCCTGAGTAATGAGCGTCTTTCCCGTCAGTCAACTCTTCAGTCAGTCGCCGATCCGTCAGTTCCAGTCGTCTATATAATCTCACCAAGACTCCAGCACACAGCCACATAATGTCAGACAACAACACATTTATTTGTTTTCAGCAAGGTTTCTTTTTTATCATCACGAAGGCATATACTATTTTCTCTGTATATTACTTGTTATATATATATCTATATATATCTATAGATATATATGTATAATATTTATATAGAAACAAAAATAAGCGTACATTTTTGCTGAATAAGATTGAAGAATATCAGCAAAGGGCAATGTAAACCATGGTCCATCTAAAACTGGTGAAAGGTGCGGTAGGTCGCCCTTTCCCAACTCACCCACAGTAACAGATTTGCATAGGCAAAAATGGGATTAGCCCTTAGACAGTGGATTCCTGAATTCTTTATAGAGATGCAAAATCTAGTTCAGCTCAACACAATTAAAAACAAACATACATACAAACAAAAAAATAATAATGTCGACTAGGCCAAGCTCTCTTTAACCCCTCTGGTCATATACATAGTCATTTTTCTGTGCACATTTTTGTTTACAGTGTTAGGCTTCAAGTAGATCTAAAAACAACTTGTACATTGACAACTAGATGTGAAATAAATTAACCAACATGAGAGGTAGTGAAAAGCCTACGGAGACGTTTGTTGTTGTTTTTTGTTTTTTTTATACAAAGGAAAAAAAATAATAAAACGTGTCAGTAAGGCCAAAGCTTCGCAAACCTCCTCCACCCCATCAGGACACTCCAGCTCTAAAAACTGTTTTCAGTCAACAAACCACAGCCACGTTTCAAAAAACACCCCCTCGCTTGGAACCCATGGAGATTTAAAGACAAAAATCTAAACTCAGCGATGACACTACATCACTTCACATCATCATCATTGCTTGTAAAATCTACATTTGAAATGCAGTTATTAAAAAATAAACAACCGTGTACTCTCCCCCACTGTGTAAAAGTCACAATAAATTAAGAGGAAAGGACGTGAGCAGACAACGCGAGCTTCTGCTGTGTCTGTCCTCCCTGTAAAACACCGTTACCTGGGTTTCTGCTGTGTCTGTCCTCCCCCTGTAAACCCTGTAAAGTGCTAGAAGGAGTTAGCACTGGGCAGAGACCTGCTGGCTCCTCTGCTCACACCGGGGACAGATATCTCCCCCAAGGTTACGAGTATTTAATAAGGTACACACATCTCACAATTTATAAATGTAAACTTGGTTTTAATTGCACCATGATTTCATTATCTGGTTCTTGGTGAAACATTCTCGTGTTAATTACTGTGTAGACTCAGCGACAAGGAGCCGGACTGTGCAGATGAGGTCTGCAAGAGAGCATCGTGAGTGACAAGCGTTCGTCTACTGAGTCAAAAAGTTACAAAGTTGTCCAAATACAACATCTAAAATGATTCCTGGAAACGCTGCGAGGAGAAGGTGTGGCAATTGATCCTCCTGTATCAGAATATGTTAATTGCTGTGTATTCTTCTGATCAACTGAGCGCATGCATGCACAGCTCTTCATTACAGCAGCTAAGCAACATCAATCGAGTCCCTATGGGTATTAATGTGGTCTGCGTGTGAGTACTGTATTGCCAAAGGTTAAATATATCATATTTTAATAAGGAACATTGCAAAACTGTTTAGTGATTATTGGTTTAGACTTGCCTTCTTGACTTGACTGATTTAAAACCAATACGTCACGACAGAAAGTAGCAGTACGTTAGCTTGGTTTCAACCTGGCAGCTTCATCTAGTTAGCATCTCTAACACTGCAAGTGAAACACGTCTGAAGGAAAACTCAAATTCCCATCATTCAATGGCCTCTTTTTTCCATTTCGGCCCAAGCAGAGGACTTGTTTTTCTTTTTTAAAAACAATAAATTGAATTTTCTGTTTTCTTATTTAAGTCCTCTTGGCAGCCAGTTTCTTGAATAATCCAACAGTACCGTTAAAACATTTTGAGTATCGCCGTCGTGGTTAGTAATTCACAAGCTAAACGTCTGACAATTCAAAACCAATCTAGCATGGTGGGACACAGCTTCAAATAGACTCCAATCTATAGTCACTAACTATATCCAATTGCACTTCAATATTCTGCTAATACATCCTGCGCCGTCTACTCTTAAATTTAATCTAGACCCAACTTGGCACGTGAACTTCAGGTAGCTTAAAGGAGGTGGCAACTTGGATGCCTACATTTATCAGTGAGGAGTGGCACTGTTTCATTGACACTTTAAAACTAACCATGAGGTCAGCTCTCCGTCGTGTGACACAAAGAATATACTCGGAGGCCCGGTTAATTAAACAAAATAGCATATACTGCACTCATGCACTTTCTACTGCACATCCACAGGCCGGGAACAAATGTTCACATCATCAAAAAAACAAAAAAAGAAAATGTCCTTTTATATGCTAAAAATGTTAATGGGACATTTTGGCAAGACCCCCTTAAAAGTTTTTTTTTTTTTTTACTAAAATTTTCTGTTAAGTGTGTAACTGTACCATACACACACACATAGCCATTATCATCGCATGCTGTCAAAGTCAGATTAGAAAAACAAACCAGAGTGTGTGAGGGCTGGCAGTGGGATGGAGGGTTAGCACGGCGAGCGCAAGCATGCTCACTGCTTGCCTACAGCATGCTGAAACCTACTTAGCCTCGTCGAGACGGCTAGCTTGTGGCTAGCTCGGTACGGTAGCATGTTAGCATTGTTAAACCAACCCTCTTCACTCGCTCTGGTGCAAAAAAGAGTGTCTTGAATGGGCAGTAGCTAACTGAAGGACTACCATACACTCGCCCAGCTTCACCTGCTGGAGAAACAGACATGCACCAGAATGACCGAGACTCTACAGGCGGTCACGTCTGATATCTCTTCACAGCATCTTTGACATCATGTTTGGCACCCGGGTTATGTATCTGCAGCTGGACGTCCAACTCCAGGGACAGTTACCTACAGCATCTAAAGCTAAAGCCTTACAGACAAAGGCCAGGGCTCAATAACCCACTCAATAAAATCAGTGCCTGCTCCATGCAGAACCAGCTCTCTCCGTAATGCTCAAATTCATCATAAAAACACTAAAAGGTAAACCCTCTTTTTCTGCGCAACAATTTCAAAATGTAGATGACTTTTTGGAGTCAATGTGGGTTTGTTTTTTTTTCTCCAGTGGTGGTTTCTTTCTCCACACTGGGCACCTGTGCTTGTCAGGCTGTGATGGTCTGAGTTGGAGGGAGGAGGAGGAGGAGGAGGGGGAAAAAAAGATGGGAGGTAGGGAATCGTTGGACAAACTGTGGTTGCTTTCCAGAAAAAACTCCAGCAGCGCTTGTGCTGCCTTTTCCTTACATGTAAAGGCATTGTGATTTTCTCAGTGGAGAGATTTTTTGACTAAAGTTCATGAGTAATAATAATACATGTAGCTGCCAAACCACAATTCTAGCCCTTACTTCTCCCAGTTAAAGAATCCTAAAGAAGGAAAGTGCTTGGACGGACGGACGGACGGACGGATGGATGGACAGGTGGATGGATGGATGGGTAGGTGCTGCTGCCTTTGCTGCAGAGGCCGTCAAATCTCCTCAATAAAAAAAACTGCAGTAAGCTTAAAATTGGCAGAAGTGTACTTTTTTCCCTTCACTGAATATAGACATCCAGACAGAGACACACAGGTCCCCTGTGTTAATACATCTCAATATTCAAAAACGGTTGCAGTCCGCGGCTTACATCGTCAAGCTACTGTAGAGAGAGAGAGTTACATGCAGAGCCAGTGCTTCTACTGGTTAAACGGGCAGAGACGCCCCAACTCCCACCGACAACTAGGTGTCATGTTTGGACAGTAAAGAAATAAAAAAACAAATTGTACACATCTGAGGAATGGGACAGAATTAGAGAAACAAAAACATATGAAAGAATGAGTAAAGAGAGAGATATTAAAGTATGAGGTCTAAATATTACAGTACAGGAACAGTTGGCTTGTCCTTTTCTCTCTCTCTCTCTCTCTCTGTCTGTCTGTCTGTCCCCACCGCCTGAGGAGTCCTTGTCCACAGTTAACCAGCAGCTGGCCATCAGGTTGGCCGTTTCAACCGACAGCTGACAAGCAGGTTGGCCAGTCAACCGTAACAAACAGCACAAATTTTGCTAGCAAAACAATCACTGGCCAGCATTAATGGTCTTAAATTGACCAATAACCAACCAGCAAAGGCCGACCTGGCTCCAGTGGAGAACTGGATATAAATTGCTTAAAAAATATAAATAAAAAACAACCAGCTATCTTGGACGTCATTCAGTCTTTTCAATCAAAAAAGAGGGAGAGATTTTTCCAAACCCGACTTCTGGCACCATAGTAGTATTTGAAGTTTAAGTAGTAGTCTCGTTGGCGTACGATGGCGATGAGGGAGGGTGGAGGGGTCTAGGTGTCGAGGCAGGTGCGCCTCCTGTTGGCCAGTAGGTCTCTGTAAACGGAGGAGTTGAGGAAACGGGGGTAGGAGTCGCGGTGCATCAGGGTGTAGATCTGAAACTGGGCCTCCTCGTACATCAGATTGCTGGGCTCCGCCAGGCTCAGGTTGATTCCTTCTCTGACCCGTGAGTCCAGACTCACCTGGGGAGAGGAAAACAAGTCTGGTTATGAACCATGGTGATTATTTAAGTGACGTGCAGAGTGCCAGTGGCTTCATTAACACATGCGCTCAACAATAGCAGTTCACTTTGACCTGGCAGATCAATATTTGGGTTAGTAGTAGTTAACCACTTAATCCCCTGTCCTAAGCTTAACTGCTTATCTGCTGTGAAGTAAAATAGGGGCGGGCAATGTGGCCCTAAAATAATATCACAATATTTCAGGGTATTTTTTGCGATAACGATATTGTTGATGACAAATTTGTAAAAAAGAAATGTATTATTAGTTTAAGAAAATAGAATTGCAACAAAATAAGTGACGTGGTTTTACAGTTTGCTTTCAAATATTAAGTAAAAAAAATTACATCAACAACAGAATGAGATTCAGATTCTGTATACAATATCAATAGTTCAACAAAACAAATGGTACCAGAATAATACTAATTTAAACAGTTCCCAAATACAAAAATGTCCCCTGGGATCTATATATATAAATCAACAGGCGATTTC
>JAPZEB010000003.1:21920095-21934277 GCA_029783705.1 Chaetodon striatus | reverse complement strand
GACGTTATAAAGTTGGCTTATAGACAATTATCTCCATGACAACTAACCAAACTTTAGCCACTGATGAAGAGCGATACGGTTGAAGGCTCTCGTAAGTCACGTTATTGGACTTTAAGTTGAGCTAATTTTTTTTTAAGGTCAAGAATGAACTTTCACACTCAACAGATGTAATGAAGTGGCATTTTTTCCCATTTTGAGCGAGCCATGAAATAATATTCAACTAAATAATGACAGCAGTGGGTGGGATTCAATATACTCTGGGCTTCTTTATCTTTTTTAAAATTTGGGACGTGACTGAGTGGAAAAGAAAAGAATAAAAACAATATAATCCATTTTTTAACAGTCAAAGTGAATGACCACTTTATTCAGGAACTATAAATTAGCGTATAGCTAACTCTGGTGAAGCTAAAAAGCTGTGAAAATCTGAAGCACGTGTAATTACACTTTTCTTTTTTTGTAACACACATTTTTGTACCTTTTTAGGATCAAAAGCTTTCAACTTTAAATAAGTGTGACATCAGTGAGTGACAGCGATGTAAAAATAGTCACCTTTTGATCCAGAGGCAATTTGGGGGGCAGATTATCATCTGGATCATCCGGATCTGATAAGTGGGGTTATATGGGGAACATGAAAGCTGAGAGGAATGTCGTTTGTTCTGCAGAAACCTTTATCACAAACTGGTCATATTGAAATTGGTTATTGGTTGGTTTATCTGCATGTCAGAGACATTTTACAACTCAAAAAAGCATAAACGAACTCTTTATCATCTGAAACATTTTATATTTCAGTGTGTGATTATCACTTCCCTCTTAAACGAGTCTCATTAAAAAGGCAAACTTGGAGATACTACTTTGTTTCTATTAATAACAATAAAGCATCTCAATCATACCAGACAAAGGTCAAACTTACCATGAATTAGTGAGTTCCTAAAAACAGGTCAGACAGAGCAGTCATGGCGTGAGGTAATAGGTTGCTGGATGATAGCAGGCTGGTTGACGGAGTGACTGACTGGTGGACTGTCTGGGCGTCTGTTTGGCTAATGGAGCGGCTGTTTGGCTTTCTGGAGAGGAGCTTCTTTTCACCACAGGGAAGGGAGGTTACTGGTCTCACCATCCCTGACCGACTGGCACAGAAAGGGACACGAGAGCTGAGGTGAAATGTAACTACTTCCTCTCCTGGTTTCCTTATTTCACTCGCTCCTCTTTTTGTTTCACTCGCCGTCGCCTCCTAGGCTTCCTTGGGTCTCGGTGAAAGGGTCATTTATGGACTTGAGAGCGCAGGGAGCGGTGAAAGTACAGCATCTGGAGGAACACACAGGACTCAAGGGTCAAAATCACAACAGAATCATGTTATACAGCACTATAAATAAAGATGCAGTAACTTATCTTTGGTATGTGTCTGCTGCTTACGTAATGACACAAGTGCACACTGGAAAGACACACACATATAATTAAATGTCTGGTCTATCAGCTGACATTCATTTTTTAACATCCTTTATCCTTAAATTTGTTTCAAGACCAGACTTGTGACAGAACTGTACGTAAGAGTTAGAAAATAAACTTGTCAGTGCTCTCTGGAGGGCGATTAAGTGTTGATTAATTAAGTCGTAGATCAACAAAAAAAAATTCTCTTCAGGAATTTAGGTCAGTGGTTCATAGTAAGTTACTTCTCCACTGTTTCCTGCTTTATAAAATGTGAGTATTTAGTGCTAATCTGATTTATGTAATTGAAAAGTTAGTTATTATTATTATTATTATCATTATTATTATAGACATTTTCATTTGCTTTAGAAAAACCAAAAAAAGTCTTTTTTTCTTATTTTCTAACATTTTTAAACTAAACATACCAGGGCTCAACACTAACTTTTAAAAGTGGTTGCCAGGTTGGCCACGCGGCATCAGCTTTGATTCTGAAATTAAAAATACGGTTGCCATTTTCAGTCACTTTATATTTTGAGTAATATGGACTTAGCTTGGGAACCGGAGGGTCGCCGATTCAAGTCCCTGACCAGACCAAAAAAATATGTAGCGTGGACTGGTAGCTGGAGAGGTGCCAGTTCACCTCCTGGGCACTGCCGCGGTGCGTGTGTGTGGGTATTTCAGGCCTGTGTGTGTATGTATATGACAACAACAGAGTGAAAACTCGGAATTTCTCCTTGCAGGATTAATAAAGTATATAAAATTAAATTAAAAATCTAATTAAATTCAATTAATTAAATATACAATGCAGTTATATGTGCGTTTGATAATGAAAATGTGACATAAAAAATGTTTAAAAGCTTCATTAGAGTAACTAAATATATGTCTTTGTAGGTCTGTTTTATCTAATTATAATATTTATCTTACCTTTGAATCAATTTGCATCAGCTGAATCAATGTGCACATTTGTTTGAGATGTTGACAGGTTAGTCAAACTTTACAACCCACAGTCAAACAACTTCATTTGCTTCGCCATTGTCTCTAAACCAGATGCCTGTGCCCACATGAGTAAACACACCTGCCGCGTTGTCTGACTCAGGTCCTGATTATAACAGCGATATTTAAATCTTACTAATACAAAACATAATAAAATATGCTGTTATTTGGGGGTGCACATTTTGTTGTCCCTGTTTGCTATGTGTTAAAAAGTGGTTACCACTGATGGCAACCAAACACCAAGACTTGTGAATTTCCTAGAATGGCAACTAACTGCAACCTGGCAACCGTTGCTGTCAAGCATGATTGATTAATCTGAAAATATTCAGCAGATTGATCAGTAATGTACATAGTGTTTCTACACTACCTCAAGATTATCTTTGACATTGATGTACTGCGATGTGTTGCTACTTATCGCCCAACATCGACTGACACCGATAGAGCTCCATGATAAGCTACGGGATGTGGTCAAAACAAGACAAAGCTAGAATGGCTCTCAAGAGAGCGCAGACCTCCACCAAGGCCACATGTCCTATCGTGCAAATGTTAACAGAGGTGAAAAACAATTTGTGTATCTCTCCAGTGGTTCGGATCTACCCCAAAATTTAACAGGTTCTCCCATGGCTGATGCTACACCCTTCAACCAAGTTTCATTAAAATCAAACCAGTTGTTTTTCCGTAATCCTGCTGACAAACAAACAGAATCGCAAACATAACCTCTTTGGCGGAGATAGTAAACCAGATCAGGAAATGATTGATGAGGCTGTCATCATTTAGTTTTAACACTCATAATGAAAAGGACCAAGCCCATCATCCATGCCACAGCCCAACACTCAATCACAGTCAGATGCCATTTGCTGGATTTGGTCCCTGACGGGGAGCGACTGAGAGCCTGAAGGCAACAGAGCCTCCTGTATCATGCTGCATGTCTTCATACAGGAGTCACTGTTCAAACAACTCACTTCCTTATAACAGTAGTTTAGAAATGTTCACGTGCTGACCTCGACACTGGAGACTCTTTATGTTGTGAGCTATCACCAGTCTGCTGCAACTTGGTGACGCTGAAGAACAACAGAAGAGACAACAGACAGTCTAATCGTGTGACGTTTAAAATGATATACCACACTAACTAACTTCTTATATTTTGTATGTCGTCTTCTGTTGCCTGAACACAGCTCACTGTCACTTTGTAGCACGAATCAAAACTTAGGATTCACATGTAGCCTCCATCCCTCCCATATGACACAGCATGCTGTCTCAACACTGTTCCACTGTAACACCATTCCCTCAGCCAGAGAAAAGCATCAATAAGTCTGAAAACAAAAGTTTCCCTTGTTTAATAAAAGTCTATGAAGAATGATTTTGCATAGCTGTGTGCAAAGATAAGGCTTTTGTGTTGGACTTGTGAGAGTTTCAACCGCCCGTTCCCGGGAGGAAGACGGCCACAGAGTCACTTCAGTAACATGCTTCCTTAAAAAAGAAAAGAGGGTTGGTAACATCGACAAGCTGGAAGAGTAAACAGAGCCTGTCAGTAATACGTACGAGCCAGAGCTGGAATAATTAGTCGATTAGGCGACTGGTGAAAAATGAAAAATGATCAGAAACTATCTCAGCTATCAATTAAACATTGAAGTAATTTCTAGAGCCAAAATGCCAAAAAATCCCTTCTTATAGCTTCTCAGTTGTGCATAGTTGCTGCTTTTCCCTGCTTTGCACCATGCTTTTTTTCTTGTGTGTGCAAATAGCTTTGCTAGTTGTGCACTTTTCATGACGTTGCTCACGTAGTCACTTTGTCTCTATGATTTCTTTCTTGCCCTTGTGAAGCACTTTGTGACCTATGTCTGCAAAAAGCGCTATATAAATAAATTTTACTTAACTCATTTTATATGAACTTGGTCATGCGGCAGTTAAGACAGAATCAGAGATACTTAAAGTTTTTTTTTTTACGTCGCTTTGTGTGCTATAGTCTTTTGTGCAACAGCTTAGGGATTCCTTAAGTATAAGACCAAGACAAGGAGAAAACCATAAATACTTAGGCGAACATTTTAAGCAAACCTTAAGGAAAGGACTTAAGGGTGTTTGTGCAGCTGATTTTATCTTGAGGAAACCTTAACTAGGACTTAAAGGAAAATCTTAACCTAGGGTGTTTTGTGCAACGCTCCCTTGGTCTCTACTCCTCGACTCTGGAACAAACCGTTGGAGGAGAGAGAGCTACCTTGCTCTTTATCTTTGTTTAAGACTCTTTTAAAAACTTTTTTTATAATGACATTGTCTTAATGCCGTTGTAAATTGTTTTCATTTTGTCCCTTTACTGCCATTGACTCGTCTGTTCAGTGGCTCTTTCTTTTAATCTTATTAACATTTTATTGCACCATGCATCTCTCGCTTTTATGTCTCTTAGGAAAAACTTTGTTGACTTGTTGTGTGAATGTGCTATATAAATAAAGCTGTGTATATTCTCTCTGGCACATAATGAGATTATTCTTTAAATGTTTGCTATTCCTCACTTTCCTCAAGCTGTATTTGGAACGTACCGTGCAAAACTATCTGTGCCTCAGGCTCCACAGACTTACCATGTACGGATAACCGTTCAGTGAGTAGCGAAACAGAAATGTATCATGGATTCTGTGTTTGGAGAAAATGGCGAGTCCACTGCCGATGACTCCGCTGAAGAATGAGAGGAAAAACAGAACATGAGCACCACCTTCACTAGTACTTAACTGTTTGACGAAACACGTCACATGCCTGGTGTCCATATAGATCTACCTTACTCTAAAGTAAGAGTGTATTATCTGTAGTAGATGTGAGAACTTCTCGACAAGAGTTGACATTTTTGTGTGCTGCAGAGGGGATTAGAAAGGTGGGGCTGTCTCATGCTTTGGTATGGAGGTCAAGAACGAATTAAGCTGCATGAATTAATCCTTTAGGTCTTGCCCAGGCTTCAGTTGAAATTGGGGTCTTTGGATCAATGCCATGCAAGTACATTTTTCTGACAGAGGAGCACTTCAGGAGCCTTTTGAAAATATGACAACTTCCTCATGAATTTTAATCATAAAGTGAAAGACGACCAAAGGTAAAAGGTTCAGAGAAGATTGCTCAGCAACCTTGGGGTGAAGAGGAAATGTTACCTTTTGAAGTAATGAGAGTGAGGATGACTACAGGCGAGTTTCTTTTTCAAGGAGAGATAGTCTTTCTCACTCCACACCTGAAAGAAAAATCTATGTCACTTCAAAATTAGAACCATTTGTGCATTATTGCTATTGTTGCGAGTTTACAAGAAGATTTAGGACTCAAGAAAACACCTAATTTAACAGAGCACCAGAGAGCCAGATCAGAACGAACCTCTTGCAGTAAGACAATATCATGCTCTTCCCTGCACAGCATATCTCCAATCATGGCATAGCGCTGAAGACAGTGTTTGCTGAGGTAGCGGATCCCCCTGAAAAAGAAACAGAGAAAATATGGGTACTGTTTTTGCATCCTTGTGTAATGACAAAAAACAACAACAATGCATTAAGAATCACGATAAACCACAACCACTGACCAGCAGTTCAGAGAGAGGACCCGCACATTGACGGAGTCTGTGTTAGCCATGTTGGAAGATCAGTAGATGTGATGATGGTGTTTCAGATCAGATGAGATGACTGGGACAACTCCTGATGGGAAACATACAAATTATTGTTGTTAGAATGACGCTGTTATCACAATAAAAGCCTTTTTAGAAAATGAAGGGATTCTCTCAACCGAAGTTATAAGGGGCTTTTAATTTTATACAGATACAGGAAGTGTTGAGTTTAAAATGATGGCACAATGCATTAACTTTATCAAGGCAAACGGGAGCAGATAAAAAGTATAAATCTAAAAATACAGAGGAAATAATAAATAACGACCTGTTTCTAACGTAGTCTGTTTCAAATGAAGATGGTGCCCTCTGCAGTTGCGGTGAGTAAAAGTGGAAAATAAGTAAAAAAGAAAATTAAAACATGCTAGACTTTCTGTCGGGATGTCACGAGGCATCCCAGATGTGGCGTCGGTTGTCGTCTACTATGACACACTAAATGTTATGAAACGATGGATTATCGCATACGACACTCATTGTCGTTCACGATCCAAGCTGACACTGTACGATGCTGCATCTGATTATGATCGGGCTGATGTTGTACAGTGTGATCCCAGCATTAGCTTATATATTAATGACTTACCACAGTCAGGTCTGAGAGCAGGTTTTCAGATGTATGCAGACGATACAGTCATACATGTATCTGCTAAAATTTCTCTGGCAGCTTCCAAACAGCGGTCATGTCACTCAGAGTCCATAGTAGCGTGGTTTGAAAAATCACACCTCTCACTTTATATTAAGAAAACAGTGTCAGTGTCAACAGTGACAGAAGCTAATGTGTTAAATCTAAATATTAACGGACAGCATATCAACAGGTCTCAGAAGTAATATATCTCTGCCTCATATTAGATTCACAACATAAATTTGAGAAGCATGTTAAGATGGTGAGCAGGGCTGCAAAGGCAAACTTACATATATTTAGGCTTATTAGAGACTGTCTGCTGCAAACAGTTTCATCTATGCTATGATTTATCTCACATTTAAGTCACTGTGTAACCTCTCGGTCACAAGCAGCATGTACAACAACTAAGCCTCTTATGATGATATGCAATCCAGCAATAAACATTTTGGACAGAAACCAATAAGAGCACATCATAGCCATCTTCTTCAGAAACCCAATATGTTAAGTTTTGATTATTTCATTAATTTTGCAAGTTTAAACTCATCCATAAATGCCCACATAGCCAGGCTTCCCAGGTGCTCAGTGACCTTGTGGTTCCACTCAGAGCTTCTGGCTCAGGAACACGTGGAGCAGCCGATGGGAATATTAAGGTTCCCCTGTGTAAATCCTCATTTAGACGAACGGCTTTTTCTGTCCGTGAAATTCTTTACCTACAGAAGTCAAATTGGATCCTGATTTATATCACTTTAAACTCAAACTGAAACAGTTTTTGAAGAAGACTCAGTCATATAGTCCTGAATAATTTGTTGTTTATGTATTGCAGTTTGTGTCTTGTGTTGTTGTGTCTGTATTTTTATTGTTGTTTGTACTTTGCACTGTTACTTGTGTTCTTGTTGCTGAGTCTTTTGTATCTTAAGGCCCAGCTAGGGACGGGCACGGCACATTAGCTCAGGCTATAAATGCTGTGGTGTGTGGCATTTATGTGTGCTACATACCTGTCCCTGTACAAATAAAATAAAATAAATTGATGCCAAAAATGGACACATTGGTGTATAAAATTAACCAGAATGCAGGACATTAAGTGTTTTCCCCTACTGCTGTAACAAAGTCTATGCCCTTGATCCATTTGATGCCTTTTATGTGTTGTTAAGCAGTCTGTAATCCACGCGTAATCACAGTAAGATGACAAGTAGACACCTTTGATTTTCTTGCATGCTGGTGTGGGTGGTTTGGAAAGCTGTACCACCCACGGAGAGAAGACGTCTTTTCAAATTTGCAGAACCAAATGATGCTGGAAAATTAATACAAAACAAGCCTTTTATTTTTTAAAGTCTTGAAAGGCTTGTTTTGTTTCAGCTGTCCAGTGTCATTTGGTTACTTCTACAAACTTAAAAAAGACGTACTTTCACATTTGTAGAAGTAACAAAATGATAAATTTGAAATAAAACAAGCCTTTATATATTTTAGTCTTGAAAGACTTACATATCTGGAGATGTGAGACTGTCAGCTGGCAGTGATAATTAGTCAAAGTGAGCTCCTGATGAAACTGCACATGAGGTCAAACTCATGTAAAAGGTAATTAAAACCAAGCATTTTGATAGGTATGAAGGTGTTTTCCCTGTGTGCTCCTCAGAACCATGACGCCCAGGTAGCACTCTTAATTAAGGCCCCAGTATACAATGAGATAAGTGCGAGACGGGTAGGGCTGCACAGTATGCCAAAAAAAACTTTGACTAATTTGACTGAATTTGGTGATGATGTGATTTTTGCTGTGGTCTGTACCAAACAAGCATGTTCCCTAACATCGGGAGTATGATTTGTAGGCCGGGGAATTTCTTTAGCACCACGGTGCTTCATTTATTATGGTATGTCGTGACACATTTTACAATGAAATGGGTCGCCTGTGAGTTTCTCTTATCACTTTGGTTTCCTGATTTACCACATTTTCTGTTATGATTGTCCACTTCTGTCTGGGACAGCTCAAAATTGCATATTGTGTAGAGCCTTATAAGTGGTCAGGATTAAGAGAGTTCAGGTGAAATTTAAGGGGAAAGTCAAGAGTTAAGGAGTTTAAGGAAATTCAAAAATCCACTGGCAAAAAGATGACTTTTTTTAAAGTTCAATAGATTGCATGGTGTTTCCAAGGTCAGTGAGTAATTGTGTTAAATAATGGTGATTTAAATATTGACCAAAATAATCGTGGTTGTGATTTTTGCTATAATCAACAAGCCTTATAGCCAGACCACCATTGTATTGACCTGAAATAGGCCTACATGTCCTTGATTTTAAGTGTGGATGCTCAACTTGGTGAGAACATGGTCAGACACTGAACATGCATTTGTACCCTGTGTACAGAAATCCAGACAATTTGTAAAAAACAAAGAAGGATGGGGCCTAAAAGTTGCAGATTTGAGTCCCTGGAGTGGCTGAAAAAATCAGCTGAGCTTCCCTCAAGCAACGCTCTTTAAACTGTGTTCCTTTAAGGCTGCTCAGTAGTTAATAACATGTAAGTGTTATGAAAGTGTATCTCTTCTACTAGAGCTAGAAGAGAGCTTGCCATCTGCATAGCTCTCCCCTGCATAAAAAAAGGGGTAAACCCAGTGTGCAGTGCTGCTGCAGCAGAGCAGTGTTCCTCCTGTCAGAAGTCAGCTGGTCTCCCTTATTGAGTTTAAAATGGGTGGGGTGCTCACCAGCCAATCATGGGCCCCGCTGATCGTCACTGCCTTCCTGCATGTTCAGAGACCCTGCATAGTCAGCGTTTTCTGTTTCTTTTTTTCTTTTTTTTTCTGCTGGGTTTGCAGTGAGGACAGGAAGAGACGGAGGTAAACAGAGAAGGACACCTTGACCAAGGCTGCCTCTGTTTACAGGAGACAAGTGGCAGCTCGTGTATTCACATTTATGCTTATTTTGTAAGCACAGGGTGAAAATCTGGTGTCACCTATGTCATATTATCAAAGTAAATCTTGTTTTTACACTTAGCGCATTTTGAGGAAGCGTTGATGTATCTTTGGAGAGGTTTTACAAATGTAAAGAAGCGATTCTGAAATTTGAGCTGCAGGGTGATCTTATCATCCAGCAGCACTGTCTCCAGCAAAAATGTGCCATTGTATATTTCTGCAAACCATGGATATTCACATTTATATGTGTCATACTTATCATATCAACATTTTTAAAGTGACGTAGAGTATGAGCTGACGTTGTCATCAGGAGGTGGAGCGGATGGTGAATGGCGTGTCTCAGAGCGAGAGGCCTGACAAGCTGCAGACCACTGTTCGACACCAGAAAACAACAAAACTGTTGACTGTTTTCAAGCAATCGTTACTGTATTTTCAGCGGCTTTTTAGGCACCAAACATGGGTGTTTTTCAGCGACCCGTCGCTGTGTTTCTTAGTGCCACAACAATGGATGTTTTTTATTGAGACATCACTGCGTCTCCTGCCAGGATAGCACCACGAAAAGAGATTTACCCATAAATTGCTGCATTTCCTGCGAGGACAGTGCCATGAAAAGTGGCTGTTTTTATCGAGACATCATTGCATTTCCTGCTAGGATAATGGCAAAATAAGTGGCTGTTTTTCTCCCCAGAAATCACTGCACTTCCAGTGGATTTTTTTGCCACCAAAACCAGGTACTTTAAGCCAAAACATGACCTTTTCCTTACCATAACCAAACCTCACATTAACCACAGTGTTGCTGAAACATTAAGTTTCAATGTATCCACTGCATAGTAATGTAAAAATGTTGATGCACTATATCCGTGATTTTCAGAAACGTACACTACCAACATTTATTCTGTTTGGGCTGCATCCAGCTGTCCAGTATGATCTCCATGCTTCCCTCTGACTTTAACCTCCATATGTGTGTTGGGAGTATTTTGTATGAAGCCAGATGCTATCAGAGTTGTAGGATGAACACAAACATGATTCCTGTGTCACTGTGCCACAGAGGGATCTGTGTGAGATAATCTACACAGGCTAGAGGATTAAAAACAATGTCTTTCCTTCTGTCTCTCCCCCTGTTGTGCTCTCTGTTTCCTCCTGCTCTTCTCTTTCTCTCTCTTTAACAACACTTTCACTGCGGCAGAAAAACGCAGGTTCACTCATTCATTTCTGTGGGACCACTGCTGCAGTGGATGCTGCCTCAGCAAGCTCACGGGAAAACAAAACATGGAGTACAAACAGCAGCGTATTGTCTTAGCCTTTAGTAAATCAAACTGGACTCTTAAGAGTGTTTTTTGTTTTACCTGTTTCCTGTCGCAACACATCCACAATTACGCAGCCCTCTATGTTGTTTGAGCGCATCACTGCTGTGAGCCTGAATGCATCCTGCAAAGTTGAGATAGGTGACAAACAGCTCCTGGCCAGCCAACACATTCTCACCCTGACCTCGTCACATATTGACGTTTGATCATGGACTTTCCATGTCCACAAACGACGTGCAAGGTACCCTGGGTGTGCTGGTTGTTGATGTTCTGGGACACCATGGCAAAGTCCAAGTTCCAAACATTGTGTTTCATTTCCTAAATAAGCCATCTCTTCACCAAATTTAATCCCATTTCAATTTTTTCCTAGCCAAGGCACATACACACATGATTAAGTGGTTTAAGTGGTTAAGTGGTTTACATGGTGATGAAAAAGTTGTTCTTGTACTGTATAGGTTACCTAGATATCTGAGAAGCAAATCACTAAATCAATGTCCGCAGGGAGAGCTCATTAGCTGCAGTAGAAGACACCAGTAGAGTTGGATGGAAGTCTGTGCAGTATCTGGAAAACAAATCGAATTTTTGCCTGCCAAGAGTTAGTAAAACACTGATCTCACTACATATAAAGACACTGCAGAGGTGTTGCAGAGAGCCTGCCGGTCTGGTGAGACCACAGAGGGATTCTTTGGCCTGAATGCTAAGCAGTATGTCTGGCACAAAAGAAAGCGGCCAAATAACACCTTTCCCCGCTGTGAACAACGACAGCAGAGGCGTGCTGGTATGGAGAGCTTTTCCAGTGCCAGGGGAAGCTTGGTTAGACAGATGGGAAGCTGAACGGTGAACATTACACACAAATCCTGGAAGAGAGTCTTCAGACTCTGCCAGAAAACTCAAACTCGAGAAGGAGTTAGAGAACAAAACAGACTACAGGATAAGAACTAGCTTCAAAATTAAAGTGACAGTTCACCTCGGAATTTAAAAATACATATTCCTCCTCCTCCGAGATATCGGCTGTAGAGGTGTCTGCCCTCTCCTGAATATAATGGAACTAGATGGCACTCAGCTTGTAGTGCTCAAAGCGCCCAAAAAATACATACCACGGGCAGAAGGAAGTGTGCATCTGCTCATGGATGGGAGGCTTGTGCTCATGACAGTGTGAGACAATGGCCTTGAGGGCTTTGCAACTTTGAGGCTTTGATCATTGCTATTCGACGGTCTGGAGGTTGGTAATCGACGTCCAAATCAGTATTCGAATGCTATGGGCTTTTTTTTTCTTTATATATATTACATCAGAAATCTCATACAGCCTATGAATTAAGAAATAGTAATCCATCAACATTAGTTATACACCAACATTAATTATAATTTGATATTCTCAGACAAGGACGTTTAAATTTAGAGATCGTTATCTGACTCTGACTCACTCTCATTCAACATTAGTCACCAGCAGTCCGGCCCTACTGAAACTGGGACAGGTCACATGTGGTAGGCTTACAGATGTCCTATCAAGATACGTCAAACATCTAGAATAGTTTCAAAAGATGACCCCCAAAAAGGTGAGTGCCAGACATGCTGTAGGAAAGTGGCGTATCAAAAATCTACAACAAGCTTAGCAAATCAGCTGAAAACTGTGAGTAACAGCTCAACGGCCTTTCAAAGTATTCTTCGTTCGAGCTGTCATGGCTAATGTTACTGCGGCCTGCATGCTAACAAAGTGGCTTATTGTTGCATTATTTTAGGTGCATCAACTGAAATTAATCGCAGATATGTCCCAGTGAAGCTTCGATGCCCAAAAACTGATATCTGCGACAAACCTAATGTCCTCCTCGGCTGAGCTATCACGTAAGCTAGCTTGGTAGCAGTCGATGCACGCTTTGACTGGTGTGGTTTGATTAAGAAAAAATAGGTCCTACATGAAACTGCTTCCAACAAGGTCTGTGGATTATCTTGAGTAACTGGGTCATGATTTCTGGAAAGAGACATCACTGCTGAGTTTTTTTTTAATGTATGTTTTTGGTGCTTTGAGCACTACAGGCCGAGTGCCATCTAGTCCCATTATACTGGAGAGAAGGCAGACATCTCTACAGCCGATATCTCCTACACTCTGCATCTCACACCAAAACAATCTAGACTGATAAATAGCACTAAAGGTTAGAGGGAACAACAAATAATATTGGGGTGAACTGTCCCTATTAGATAAGGATGGGCTCAGTGTGGTGTAATAACAGCTCTGACTTTACTCTGTGGCGACACCTCAAACCTTCTTTTTGTCTGAGAAAGTTAAGAAGAAAAGCAAACATGTTTCCATCTCAGAGTCCAATCTTAAAGCCTTAGTGGGTAATTATTGATGAAAGAAGACAAATAGCTGAGATGTTTTCATTTACAAAATTAACTTATGGTTTGCCATTATCCTTTATTAATGAGGAGCTGTTTTACTGAAGGTAGGACTTTACTGACCCAGATTGATTTTTATGATACACTGCTGCCCTTTACTGCCATTTTCACACCCCACAACTCTTTATTTTCTCCTGAATCCATTCCTCTCTCTCTGTCATTGTCACTGTACAGTCTCCCAGGAGGCAGGCCATAAAATATTCAGTGTGCTGTATTTCCAGTTCGTCTCCCTGCCATCTGTTCCTCGTATTCATGTTACTTTTTACACATTTTAGCTTCTCCAACACAAGTGCAGGCAGCTACAGTGTCACTGGCTGTGTTTGGAGTCATCCAGAGTAATCTAAAGCATTTTAATGAGCTGTGTGAAGTCCTTCCTGGTTCATAGCACCCATTCAGCAGCCTGAAATGATTTCAAAAGTCATCAAAATCTATTGTGCTCTGGTCATTTGTTTAGTACTGGTTGTTGTTTAGCTACGGATAGGACCCTGTAAAGACACCTAATAAAGTGAATTTACTGAGTCTATCCTATTGGTCCACACATCTCCTGGTCTTGTCATTGGAAAAAGGTGGTTCCTGATGGTATGAATGGACAGGAACAAAGGATGCATTTCTTAGAGGAGTTCTGTATTAAGTCGCCTTTCTGACTAAGCTCTTGTAAAGCTCCAGTTACCATTTTCATGGGCACATCTTTAAATAGTATTAGTACACTGCACCATACCACACCACAGAAACAGCTCAGGAATGGCCTGACGAACATGACAAAGAGTTCAAGGCATCAATCTGGCTTTCAGATTCCCCCATCCGATCAGCATCAGTGGGATGTGCTGGTACCCCATCTGCCATCAACACCCTGGTGTCAGACACAGCAAGACACCCCCAGAGGTCCTGTCTCCATGCCTCGACAGGTTAGAGGATGCACCGTGGATTGGAC
>JAPZEB010000003.1:21884905-21913161 GCA_029783705.1 Chaetodon striatus | reverse complement strand
CCCCCGTCGTGCTTTTGCCTCTCCATTGCACCTGTTGTCACTTTCACTTGCACCAAAGCAGGAGAAACTGATTCACAATTTAAAGAAACCACTTGACTTGACTCAAAATAACTGGCTTTTTGAACATAAAAACGCCCAGCTTTGGTGCCATAATCGTGACTGAAATGTGGTGACATGTTGCTAAAAAATACCTGGTTTTAAAACATCAAATTTACAAAATACAAACATAGAAATATTCATTGCCAACATTTTCTTCCGGCGCTTCAACTGGCTAATGCTTTCCCGAAAGTGACTCACTTACTCACTGCAAAATGTACCCTAAAACATGAGCTAAAGCTGATATGAGCCCAGGAGGCAGACAAATGAAGTGGGTTTTTACCAAAGCACAGTCTTCTTGGCATGAAATTCCCTCTTGTACTAAGATTGACTTGAAAAATCTAAACCTATCCTTGAAATTCAATGACCATCTGTGCTGTTTGTGTTAACAAGGATTGTATCGCCTCATGGTCTCAGACAGATGAATCATACACCTATCAGCTCAGCTGGAAGTTGACCTTATTTAAAAGACTGCTCAGGCATAAGCCACAGAAGTAAATACGCTTGGTAAAATATCAAGCTCAGAACTGAAGGCAATATTTCTCTATGTGAAAACCAAACAGCGGTGCAGCAGTGGCAAAGTAATGTCACATCCCAACTAAATGAAACTCTGCCGTTGGGTATTTGAAAACATCTGCGTGCATTTAAAATGATTCTCCCTCCTTATCAGCAGCAACAAAGAAAGCGCCCTCCATTCCTGCTGCTCCTCAGGTTTTATCAGCCAACTCGCTGATACAATTAGCTAACAAGGCTTTTTTTTTTTTTTATTGTGTGGATTTTGTTAATTAAGGCAACTGGGAAAAGAAACTTATAATAATGACTTTGAGTACTAGTTATGCTCACGTTGAACTGTTTTACACAAAGCAGGCCTCCAGCACGTTCAGTAAATGATCTTTGCCCATTTCATGCCTCTCTGAAACTGTAATGAGACAAGCAGGGACATTATCTTGATTAAAATCAATCCCTATTGGATTACACTGTGCTACATTCCCTCGCTCAGCTTCACTGATTAGAATACAGCACAGAAAACAAGAATCAGGAGTGAGGAGACTCATCAAAGCGTTACATGTACATGCATGGACAACTTGACAGATAATCCCTGGACTCCTCCTCACCATCCGTCACTGTCCTTATCCAGGGTTTTTGTTTTTACATGCTCTTGTATTATTACTGTACTGTTGGCTGCTTTATTGGATCGAAAATGTGATGATAAGTGAGGCACGTGCTTCCAGCACGTTGTCTCTTAACAGAGAAGCTGATGGTACATTTTATCTGATGTTTCTTTAGGTAAAGATGATGTATGTGTGAGTGTGTGTGTGTGTGTGTGTGAGAGAGAGAGAGAGAGACAGAGAGGGGTGTTGTTAGTGTAAAGCACCTCGTAAAACTATTCAAGCAAATAAACAAACTAAACCCCCCCGTCAGAACCAACAACTGGAAAAGGAACCAAGGAAAGAAGGAAAGCAACTATGAAGGATAGATGAAGGAAAAATAAAAGGAAAGGGGAAATATGAAGGAAACATGGATGGAAAGAACAAAGAGGAGCGCAGAGCTGGATGTGAGTAGGAACAAGAAAGGAATTAAAGATGAAAGAAAGGAAAGAAGGGAGGAGGGAGAAATGAAGCAGAAGGAGGAACCGGGTAGAAGGACAGGAAACAAGGGAGTGAGGAAGGAAAGATGCAAGAAAGGTACAGGATGAAAGATAGGAAGAAGGGCAGAGCAAAGATGAGCAAAAGGGGAAAAGGGAGGATGAAAGGAAAGAAGCAAGAAAAGGAGGGAAAGAGGAAATGAAGAAATCAACAAATGTGCATGAAAGCAAGGACAGGAAGTAAAGGAATGAGTGGGAGAACAGAAACAAAAGGAGGAAGGGATGAACAGGGAGTAGGGAAGGAAAGGTGCAAGAAAGGCAGAGAGGATGGAAGGTAGGAAGCAAGGAAGGGAGGAGAGAAAGATAGAGAAAAGGATGGGATGAACAAAGATGAAAGAAGTGGTGGTTGGAAGTAAGAAGCCAGATAAAAGAGATAAAGAGAGGAATAAGAAATGAAATGAATTGAAGATGAAAGGAAGGAAAAAAGGAAGAAGTCAACAAAAGGAAGGAAAGGAAAGGACGGACAAAGGAAGCGAAATGAGGAAAGAGTGAACATAGATAAAGACAGTAGAAGGACAGGAAAGAAGGGAGTGAGGAGGGAAAATGCAAGAGAGGTAGAAAGGATGAAATACAGGAAGCAAGCAAGGAAGGTTAGAAGGAAGGGAAGAAGAAAGATGAGCAAGAGGGGGAAAAGGGGAAAGCAAGGAAACAGGCAAGAACGCAAGAAAGGAAGGAAAGTAAGGAGACAATGAAGACAAACGAATGCACGTGAAAGCAAGGAAATGAAGTATAGGAAAAAGTGAGTTAAAGGAAGCAAAAGGAGGAAGGGATGAAGGGGTTGGATGGACAGGAAAGAAGGGAGTGAGAAAGGAGAGATGCAAGAAAGGCTGAGAGGATGGAAGGTAGGAAGCAAGAAAGGAAGGCTAGAAGGAAGTGAAGAACCAAGATGAGCAAAAGAGGAAAAGGAGGGATGGAGGGAAAGAAGCAAAACAGGCAGGAAGGATGGAAAAGAGAAAATCGAGATATAACCAAATGTGCATGAAAGCAAGGAAAGGAAAGAGTGGGTGAAAGGAAGCAAAAGGAGGAAGAGATGACTGGGGAGTAAGGAAGGAATGATGCAAGAGAAGTAAAGAGGATGGAAGGTAGGAAGTAAGAAAGTGAGGAGGAAAAGAATGAGAAAAGGATGTGATGAACAAAGATGAGAGAAGTGGAGGATGAAAGTATTGAAAAGAGGCCAGATGGGAAGGAAATAAAGAGAGGAACAAAAATGAATTAAAGATGGAAGGAAGGAAAAAATGAAGGAGTGAACAAGGGTGAAAGTGTAGGAAAAGAGGGAGAAAGGAAGCAAAAGGGAGAAGGGATGAACATAGATAAAAGAAAGGAGGTAGAAGGACAGGAAAGAAGGAAGTGAAGAAGGGAGGATGCAAGAAAGGTAGAGATGATGAAAGGTAGGAAGAAAGCAGAGAGGGTTGGAAGGAAAGGAAAAAAGAGGAAAGGGGGAAAGGGAGTGAGGAAGGAAAGAAGCATAAATAAAGGAAGGAAGGGAATGAAAAATGATGGAATAAAAAACTGTGAGTGGAAGGAAGGAAAGGAAGTGTAATGGGAGGAAGGAAGCGAGGGAGGAATGAATGAAGGGAGCGAACTAACTCATTTTCACGTCGTCGCTTCTGTTCCGTGAGGGGGGGGGGTCGTCGTTAGTAAACTGAGTCTCGCGCAGGCTGGTGTTAACCCTCATCACACGCGGCCACATTCTTCAACACGGTGACATTTACCGGCGGTCCGTCCCGCGCCGGAAACGCAGCGCTTCTCCAGGCAAACAACAGACAGGCACCCAGCGGGGCATCACAGGCACCGAGTCCGCCGACGGACACCGGAGGGGGAGGCGAAAGACGCGCGCAGCACCTCACCGCACACACTGAACGAGGACCATGGAGAGCGCAGGCAACGGCTCGGACGCGAATTACGGGAGCCAGATCCCCGTGCTTTACACCAACAGCAGCTTCTGTGGGAACTTCACCGACGGCAACAACACCACGAGCTTCACGGAGGCGCCATGCCACGGGGAACGCAGACTGACCGGCATCATAGACGACGACGCCAATCCGGTTATCATAGCGATTGTCATCACCGCTCTCTACTCCATAGTGTGCGTGGTGGGGCTGGTTGGAAACGTGCTCGTCATGTATATCATAGTAAGGTAAGCACTTATAAAAGCATAATGTGCGTGGATGTGTTTTCTCAGCTGTGTTGCGCACAATTAAATCTTTAAAACCAGATCATTTGTCCAAGTACAAATGACTCTACGGCAACCTGTTGCCTAATTAACCATTTTGCACATCAAAGTGTGTGTGAGAGTGTGTGTATGAGGTGTGTTTATGAGGCCGAGGGAGACCATGTGAATGCGGTGTTGACAACGCTGCCAGCTCAGCTGCCGTTCGTGCGTAAAATGCCTCCAACCGCGCAGCAAGTTCCCTCCAGCAGCGCGCAAAAAGCGAGCCGAGCGAGGGGATGGAGAGGGAAGGGTTTCCACACAGCAACAGCCAATATCCATAACAACAGAGGATGTGCTGGATGTACAGACACAGCGCACACTTGCTCTCTTTCTGCCTTTTTTTTTATCCACAACACCATTACCAACCTGGAAAATAAAGATGCTGCACATCGCTCCCATGTGAGTGCTAAACAAAAACATTATGCACCGCGAATCCAGGCAGATGCTGCTTGCACAATGGCTTCAGTGTCCTTTGTTTCCTTGTATATTTCTGTGCTTATTCTACCTTCCATGAAAATTAGATGAGAGGCCTTAAATCAATCCCAGCATGACTGGTTTTACGTGAGAGATGAGTGCATTTGATATTATTGATCTCTGACATTTAAAACAGCTTAAAAGACTTACACATTCCAGTATGTCTCCCTTCCCCTTCCCAAATGTAGGCCGCTCTCATGCCGAATCTGTTCACTTAACTAACAAGGCAACATCTCATTACTTGGTATTTAAAACTTTGTTTCAAATACATGTCACAGGAGCAACTTTTATTCTCGTTATTAAGCTGTCACAAGAAGTAAGCGATGATGATGAGTGGTGCACAAATGAAATCTTGTAGTCACGCCCCATTTTAACTTTTCTTTTTTTCTACCAAACTACTAGAGGATCTTGCAGGAAGAAATAACTTGCCCACAAGCTGCATATTTCCCATTTCCATGCACTGATATCCACACCTGAAGTATAACTCTGAATGTAAATACACTTTTATGCTAAGACTCAAAATGACCTATTATGCTCACTGAGGTGGATTTCACAGGTGGTGCCATGAAAATCAGACATTTATATGCCGGTCAAAAGCTCCCCAGCTGATGCTGCGTCAATCCAAATGAGCTTTCCTCAGGTAATAAAAGTCTCTAGATAGATGAAGCGGAAGAGGAGGAGGATGAGGATGAGGACAAAACAGGAGAGAGATGAACTTGGGAAGAAAATGGACACGAGTGGAAGCTTCAGGGGAAAAAGATTGATGGTGAGCAACGAGAAAGCTGAGGAGGATGGAGATAAAGCTAAGAGAGGTCCACCTTCATTTTTCCACCTTGTGATTACCCACTTTGTAGCTCTGATAGAATCAGTGAAGAGTGGCCGAGTGGAGGATTTGGTGCACTGAACTTAGAAGACAGGCACTTAAATGGCTCTGAAATTGAAACAACAGCACTTTGCTAGATAAATTAAAGTGGTAAAAGAAGAGAATACTTTTTATTTTGATTTATTATCTCTGTTGCTGTTGTAATATATTAACATTATTTTGTTACACCATGTAGTTCTCTTTGCTTCTGCACTGTTTCCAGGGCAGATGCAGCATCAAGTGAATGCTCATTTGCCAGAGTGCACACATCAACCCCTTCAGTCTGAGTGCTTCCCCAAATAGTTCTGTTTTGCTAAAGAATGCACGCATCTATGCTGGACGTTGTCTGCATCTATGCTGGATGTTTTCTACCCAAAATTACTTTCGGCAGATCTGCCCCTTGGGCCAAGGATGGGAAGAGCAGTGGTATATTTTACCCAATTAAAAGCAGAATTTCTTGTGAAAAATTGTGCTGAGATAAAAGTAAAACAGTAAGTCTGTTGAAATGAGAGTAAATATTGCTGCATTATATTTTTAAATAGAGGGTATATAATGATGATGATGTTATACGACAGAGGTGTTGCAAGAACACATTGGGCTACAAAATAAAGTGCATTAACATGTCAAAGTATTCAGACTCATGGGGCAACATCATGTTGCTCTTGAGCTTTAACTAAGCAGCAACCTTCAGGGCTGAAAAATGAAGCCAACATAGACGTGGCAGAAGCTGCAGTTCATCTAATGGCCACTTGAGGCAGACTCCAAAACAGAGTAAATCCCATAGACACCAATGATAAGCAGCAGAAATACACATGTCTACAGCTTGTTACTAAAAATAATTTATTGTGAATTTCCTTGTTCATGACAAGAAGTGTAAGAGCCACTTCAGCACATATTTATATTTGGTAAAAATGTCTGTGTTGATATCACACAACATACAGGTCCGCTATTTTTTTTAAGTTTGCACAACTGTGTGTGTATATTTTGAATAGTATGGTAGTTGACTGTACTAAAGTTATGTTTATCTTTACTTTATGTATGTGTTAAAATACTGGCATAAGTTATTTATGCCAGGTATGGTGCTGGAAGGCAGCTTAGTGTGCTTGACAAAAGGAGATTGTGGACAATGTCATGCGTAAAGACATCGTGAAGTTTGTGTTGGTTTGGATCCTAATAAGATTTTGACCATTTTATGCGGCGTTGAAGTGTAGTAACAAGAGTACAATAGGAATACATAGAAATAGGACTTTGAGTCAGTCGTGGACCGTACAAGATATAGTACTTTTTTATATGCTTAATAAATCTCATTCAGATTTTTCTCTGACTCATGTCAGTACCGTGGATCTCCAGAAAAGGTAACAGAGTCATAAGTCAAAGCCGAGACACCTCACAAACTAAGAAGTCCAGGAATTGTGGTATGTTGAAACGGCCACAATAACTATATCGAGGTGAATTTTCATATAAGTCACTTGTTTAGATTTTATTGTGGCTTAAACTTATGCATAATTTAGGGTGGGGCTGCTTGGAATGACAGGCTGTCTGTAAGGTGTCACTGCAGTCTATGACTCAGATCCAGCCTTGGCTCCTCCACGGCTCCACCCGCTCATCCAAGTGTGGTAACTTCTGGCTCCAAAATCCAAGATGGTAACAGCCAAAATGCCAGACTCGAGACTTCAAAATGGGAGTCCACAAACCAATCGATAATGTCATTGTTGCTACATCCATTATTTTTATACAGTCTGTAGACTGAACAGAACCACAGAGCCCTCATGTCCAAATCAACCATACATTACTATTCTGCAGACAGACATTTGCAGCCTGTGCATACAAGTGATTCAATTAAAAAAATATATACAACCGCCTTCCTTAGAGTTGCCTCATGAACCAGAAAGGAGGAAAAAATTTAATAAAATCTTAATTAAACCAAAATGAAGCACAAGAAATAAAAAGAGCGGGAGCAAGAAGCATTATTAAGATGCCTAAATTAAATAACCTGCCACTTTAACAGCAGGATAAAGCATCACCAGGGCAGCCAACACAGAGATGTACAAACAATACAAACTCCACAGCTCACAAACACTCACAGTAAGAGTTTGCACAGTTATTGCACATTGCGTAGCACACACACACAACACTACATTGCTAGGCAACACATGTACTCATCTGTACATCAGTTAGTTTATTGTCGTATTCACCTGTCTGAACGTCATCTATGAGTCTGCTTATGTTCAGCCTCACTGTGCCATTATAACCAGTCCACACAACCTCTCTTACCTGTTGCGCCACTCAGAGTTTTTGGGCTAATTGAGGATCTGCAGTTACAACTACAGTATGATTGGGATTATTACGAAAACATTAGCAAGTCCTCACACACCTTACTGAAGGCAGAAGTTCCCAAGTGAATGTAGAGATCACTGCTGGAGGATCTAACATTAGCATCTTAGCATTGTTAGCATGTTAGCTAGACCCAGTGTGTGGCTGTTGGCCACACAAAATCATGTATATTTTTGGGACACATAGTGTGCTCAGTGGTCGGTGCATTAAATAACGATTATAGGAGATGCAGCCTCTTTTTTTTTTTGTTAATGCAGAGGTGATGCTAATCCTGACCCATAATGATATCATCCTTAACAAAGTGCAAAGTGTCAGCCGTCTGAACATAGAGCTCTCTACAGCTCTGCCCTCTTGCAGACAAATGGACAGCTAATTATTTTCTGCTGGAACTGATTAGGCCTCACGTGCTTTATTATTATCGTCATGTGATTTTTGCTCTAACAAACAAATGACAAATGACACTTGAAATGCAGCAAAATAAAATTAATTACAAATAAAATTGTTTATTTTTTAGAACATACACACACACACACACACACACACACACACAAACGACTTTGTTATAGTAAGAGTAAATTTTATCGGTTACTTTGACCCCTGGCACTGGCACTTAGCAACAAAAAGGGCAAACGAAAGTGAAATCACCTTTTGAAGTATGAGTTGTGCACCAGCATCATTTTGAGGGTGTGATGTGGCCTATCTGCAGCTGTCTGGCAAGGATACAACAGTGTTTATGATGTATGAGTGGGTATACAAGCTCGCATTATGTATTCCAAAGTAGTTTGTCCACAAAGCAGATGATAGATGTGAAGGGCATTACTTGAGCTTTAGCTCTCTCATCCTTGGCTGTTTCCTGTCCCCTGCTTTCTCACGACAGTAATAAAATGGTACTGACTCAACCATCAGTGTGCGTGCGTGTGTGTGCAGGCATGCGTGGCTGTGAGCATGTTTGTGCTCGAGAAAAGTTTTGTGGATTTTGACTAAATGAGACTTTAAAAGAATTAGGAAGGAGGTAAAGGATGTGTCTCATTCCCCTGAAAACCACAGTCCATCAGGATCATTAACATTCATCAACCTCTTTGTCTTCTCGCTTTTCTCTGCCTGTCTCTTGGTCTTTTCTCTCTCTGTCGGCAGATTGAGAGTGAATAGCCATTTAGCTAATGACGCACAGTGGATATTTACTGTTAAATGGAAATGTAGCCTTGAGCTCTCTGTCCCCACTTTACAGTCGTGGCCTTGAATGCATTTTTGCTAGATTAAATAGAGACAGCGGTGGATGAGAGTTGTTTTCCCCCCTTACTGTCTGTGTACTGATAACCTTAAAGCCATAAAACAATTCACCCTCACATCTTTATCTCCCTGTCCTCTCGCTGTCTCCCTGTCCCCCCCGCTGTTCGCTCCACACTCACATCCGCAAACTTCTTGTGAGCAAACAAACACAACCAGAGATCTGCACGCTCAATCGGAAAAATCAATTGCGGTTGAACAGCAGACCGCTGGGTTCCACAAGGAATATGCTGCCAATGCAGAGTGCTTCCTGTTACCATGGAAACACTGGGAGGCGTTTTGAGCCTGGTGAGTGCAAAATGACTCCACCACCTCATCCCAAACCCCTGCCTCCATCGACAATCCAGCGAGATGAGCAGCTGTACCTGGTAGGTCACGTTTGGCAGCCGAAGCATTTCTGAAACTTTGGCTGTTTAGGAGGCTTTTGAGCATCTGCACCCGCTGACCTGGGTGAACTTAACTGCTGCTTCTCTGTGCCGCATGCGGCAGCAAAACAAACGTGTATAATTCTGTTACCTCTTCAGAAATTTTCCACGACCCTGCTCTCTGATGTCAAAGTTTCTTTTAAACATCTGTGTCCCTGCTGTTCATGGGAGATTTTGAACCCTCTCTTATGAAATACAATGTTATGACGAGAGTCAACACAATCTGCTTCACAGGACTAATGTCATAGATCCTCGCTAATGTTTCTCTCTAATGGGTTTCTAGTGGCTCCCGCTGCCCGACATGACAAATAGTCGCGGGCTGAAATTCAAACAACTAACCTGCAGCCTTTTGACGTGCTCTCAACAGCCGGGTTAATGCCCGGAAACAATCCAGACATCTTACAGCCTTTTCTTAAAATCATTTCCAGTGCCATTATCAGTCGTAAGCAAACAAAAAAGCTTTGAATCTTTGTGAATTTAAAGGATATCTTAAAGGTCTTTCTTAAAATAATAGTGACATAACCATATACAGTACACATTGAAAAGGAACTGGTGGCTGTAATTCTTTCTCTAGTCCGTTCCTAAAGCAATTTCAATGCAAGTAATGGGGACACAAAATCGCTTCTTGCATTAATGACTTCTAAAGTTCAGCTGAAGTTAACCGTCTGAGTTGGACAATCAGTCTTCCCCCTCAGTACCAATTTCCTTTCAGCCACCACTCAGCAAGAAACGGTCTAGGGAAGCACAAAGAGAAATGCATAGTAAAAAGTCTGCAACTTTGGAGGATAATCACTAGTTGAAGCCTCATATTAACTCCAGCTGAACTGCACAGTTTTACACAGTATGTAGGTTTACAAGTACCTCCATTGTCCCCCTTCACTTTCATTGACACGCGTTAGGAATGGATATCCTTAAAGGGATACTTTACCGTTTTTCGTCCAGCTTTGTATCATAAAAATGTGGGTAGTATGTGTTAATGGAGTGTGTTGAACTTCCCTCCATCTTGCCAGCGCCCTGATCTCTTTGCCATCACGTCATCCTGCAGATTTTTGCTGGCTCTAGGGCTTTTGCTCAAACTACAGATTGCACTACCCGTTTTTGTATGCCAGCCACAACCACAGACACAGAAACTATAGAAGCGGACCAAATGGTAAAGCTAGGCAGCGCAGATCAAGTATAATTCAAGACTCTGTCATTGCATTGCCTTGCCTTTTCCCTCACCTGCAGTGTCTTCAGAAACATATTTGTGCACTGTTCAGCCGGAGCTTGTGAAATGGAAGTTTTTCCTGTCTTGTGAAAAACAGAGCCTGGAAAAAAATCTGATCAAACAGTAAAACTAAGCAGTGCTTCCCCAGATTCTGTCGCTGCATTGCCTATTTCTCACCAAAAATGTTTTCAGAAACATGTTTTAACTTACGGTTTAACTGTAAAATGAGATTGCTTGTTACCAGCTGGTCGCTATATTGTTTTTTGGATGAGCAAACTCACATTACGTCACCTCCCAGTGAGAGCATTTATTAGTCTGCAGCACCAAGCATTGACGCACCAATTTCAAAAGTATTTCCCTCTTTCTACTGTACAGACAACCCAGTTCAATAAAAAGTCTTTTTTAACAGTAAAATACTTTTTAAGGCCAGTATGGACAGGAGGAATGATTACAGCAAGGACCAGTCCTTTCAGTGTAGCTACAGGCTTGTCAGTATTGTTTTAAGATAAACTTGTGAACCTATCCTTGAGAAACAGCCACACTTTATGCAAAACAAAATATCTGTTTTCTTAGAGGCACTGCATTTAAATTCCTAGAATTGTTTTACACACTGTTATTATCAGCTGCAACTAACAGGAGGTGTATGGGATAAAAGAGAATGGCATTTCCCTCATTAACACAGATTGTTCACTGAGTATGCATAGTATTGTTTTTAGCAAGAAAAAATGCGTACAGTTTAACACACACTGACTTAATTTTCTCTTTGATGGCTTGTGAATAGACCCTGGTTGCTTCAATATACCTTTCATGTGTATTCATGGGCATCCTTGTGCATAATAGATGTGTGTTCTTCTCATTTGACTGCGAGCACAGGGTGGCTGACTCATTGTAGGAGCATCCATCCATCCGCTTCATCCTATGGATTTCTTTCCAAACCAACTGAACTAATGGCAGACATTGTGCTTCCAGCAGCCCTGAACCTCCTACCAACACAGATAACCATCTGTCTTTTGGAGTTGCATTCCTTTGTGTGTGTGTGCACAGTACTTGGCACATCATTCTCTCACCTCTTCACAAGCTGTAAACATTTGAGGCCAGGCGTTCTGACCTCGGTTTTCTACAAGCTGTACAGCGCTGACCTTGCAGTCATTGTGTGCTGCGGCCTTGATTGCTGTTACCCAATGACAAGTGGACAGCTCGATAATTGCCGCTTGCCTGCGGATTTTATGCAGCAATTATTTTGTTTGCTTCAGAATAGTGACAAACTCACCTGACAGTAAATGAGTATAGAAAAATGGATTCAGGGCCTAACTTCTGCCCACAGCAACAATGAAACTATCAGCGGCTAATGAAGATTAATTGCTCAACTTGTGCATTTCCCAAAAAGCTGCCTGAATTTTAATGATCGTTATTAGTATCAGAGTTTGACACATCACTGTGAGAGTCAGGGAGGAGGGAATTCTGTATGCTCCTCTTTCTAAATTTGTGTATCTGCAAATAACAGGGTGGTTCAGAGTCTAATTTCTTGTTAGAGAGACAATTATGAGTAGACAGTGCAGAGAGGTAATTAGGCTGCCCTTCCTGTGTGTCTATGAGTAATGAGCTTCTTAACATCACTGGACACTGCTGGAGATTTAGAGCACTGTCAACCTGGATTCAACAGGAAGTGGTCTGTTGAACTCAGACAGAGGACCAAAGACAAAAAGACACGGAAAAGACCCTTCGCACATGCACTGCAAACCTAAAATTATCGAGGCATTGCCCAGAGGAATTGTATGTGAGATTGCAAATGTCCAAACCATTGGATCGGACGTTAAATAGGCTTAATCCTGACAGCTCCCTAGTACAAAGTCTGCATAGTGTCAGATTTACCCCATATGTGAATAACACAGCTAATTCTCAACAAGTGACTCGGCGTGTTGATGATGTTTCTATCATGCGACTCGACTGAAATTGGAAGAAGACAAACATCCGAAGGTAAAGAGAAAGGGTAATTTACAGGACAGCAACAAAAATGTCAAGATTTGGGAATGCCGAAATCACCAGACAAATTCAAGGAACGACTAGGGACTGTTCACTACCAAATTACGAACCCAGGTGCCATCCCTTGCCTAACCCAAACAGAGTATTTCCAGTTGGTGACAACACGTCTGATATGGACAATCTCCTGTTGTGTGCCACATGTATGAAAGGGAAACTCCAAACAACATCCGCACCTAATTATATGGAGTTCATATGATGAAACTTCTAAGAGAAGATCAGTCATTCATGACCAGTTGCATAAGGCTGTAAAACCTGAATTTGACAGACCTTGACTCTCGAGACTGAAGGAAAAACACAGGGAAAACAAAAAAGGGTATTTATTGGAGGAACGCAGCAATAGTCTCTGTTCTACACTGTAAACGTTGAAGACAGAACGAAGGAGCGATGATTAACTGAAGAGAAGGGAACAAAAGACAGATTTTGTCTCCTCTGCTTGATGATTGATGGATGCTCACAGCTCTTTTGTCCATCTGTCAATTACAAAGTGACTCACTCACTTACTCTGATCCTACTCCTTATTCTCTATGACAGGTACAGTTAAACATGTCCTTCTTCATCAAGGCTGGCATTTCAAAGCACCAGAGGGTATCGCAGATTTGTTCTCCAAATCAATTTGACGATGTTGTTACACCCCTCTACTTGCAGCTGTATGAAGCCTTCCGTGCGTCTTTTTGTCTTTTCAAAAACATGTTTTTCCACAAGAATGGCTTGCTATTGCAAGATGGCATTGATGGCAAACAAAGCAAACCAACAAGGTCAAAAGATGACATCACCCAAAGTATAGGATGGTGCAGACGGCGAGCAGCCAAACCTTTTCACTGCTGTGTACAATAAACCGGAGTCAAGGGTACAGAGAGAGCCTTTTAAGAAGATCCTCTGTACATTAACAATGGTGTTTCTGAGCAACAAGCTGATAGACACTTCTTGAGGTCCCTGTTTTCATTACCAGCATCACAGAGGATCTGGGTTAGGCCTAAATTGGTTCCCCTTTTTCTTTTTATCATATTTCCAATAATGAAAAACCATTATTAGAGTGAATCACAATGAAGTGGGTAGCAATTGTCAAACACATGAGCAGAACACAATGCAGTGGACGTTGAATACATGTGGTGTTTGTGATTTATGTCATTGTTATCTGGATTTGGAGGCTGTTTGGAGTGTTTTGCAAACTAAATTCAAGCATCTCTTAATGAGGCCAAGTCTGGGTTGTTGTCGTTTCACTGAACAACTGTGTCCTAAAAATTGAATGTGCTGTTTTTTTGTTTGCTTCTTTCTTTTTTAAAATATGTCTACAACTAATTAGCAAACAACAATAACATGAAGTCTTTTCAGCACACCAACAATTTGATAATAGTTTCAGCTATCATAAATGGTTGTTTTGGATGTTTTAGCCTGTTAAATACAAATTGCACAGTTTTCTACCAATTTATTTGATCGATTTAATCCTTTCATTATATTTATGTACTCATAGATATAATAGTAATCAACATGCTCTGATCCCAAGTCGTCACATATTGCTGCATTGTCAGTGGCCTTTCACATCTACATACAGTATTATGCGCTATGTATCCTCCTGTGTCTGCTTGTTGATGTTTCGGGACAGTGCCATCAACGAAGGACGTTGACAAAAGCACGTGGTTAGGTTTAGAAAATGACATCACGGTGTAGCTCTACATTCATACAGGAAGCGAACACTTGGCTCTTGGGTGAGAGTACAAGGTTTGTTGGACCCATCCACCGCCTGTCCCGCCCACTCTATAGCCTGTATCAACTTTCCAGCTCCTCATATTACATCGTTACGGGCAGCATTTCAACTTGACGCCATCCAGCGGCATATCAGAACTAACCGAGATTACCATATTTGGATGAGAGGTTAAGGCTCTTGAGGAGCGCAACCCAATCGCCAGAAAAAATATTGGCATTGTACTTTTGCAAAACCACGCATACATGTCACGATGTAGTAAATAAAACTTAATGTTATTGGACACGTTACATTTCAACACCGCTGTGGTTAACGTGTGGTCAGGTTTAGGCACAAAAACTTGGCTTGACTTAGCTACGGAGAGGAGAAGATAATGCTTTGGCTTAAAATACCTGGTTTTGGGGGCACAGTCCCTTCTAACAAGCAGTGATGTCTCAGTAAAAAAAACAAACACTTTTCATGCCACTATCCTGGCAGGAAATGCAGCAATGTCCAGGTAAAATATAACCACTTTTCATGGCCCCATCCTCACAGGAAACACTGTGTACAGTCCCTAAATAACACCCACATGTGGGGGCTGAAAAGCTGCTAAAACATAGGGGTGACTCGCTTGTTTGTTGGTCTCAGACAGACGTTTCATCTGGTTGTCACGCCATCCTCATCCTCTGCACCTCTCGATGATGAAGTCAGCTCATATACTATTTCACTTTAAAAACACTGATATGATACATATGAAACTTTCAAATGTTATGTATTTGTGGTTTGCAGACAGATACAACGCCAATATCTTCCTCTAGCATCTGGGCTGAGGAGCGAGGGGAGGATCTGACTCGTAGACTGTGGTGATGCCTAGCTGACAGCCTGTCACTCAAAGTGGCGATGCCCTTAATTATGCGTAACAAGTCACTGTAAATGTAAACGTGTTATACAAAAATTCACCCTGCACAGTCGTCATAAACGTTGAAATTAGCTATAGAGGCGTGTGAAGTTGGAGTCAGCCTCAAGTGGGCATTCAAGGTTGCCCTGGAGCAGCCCTGGAGGTTGCCGCTTGATTTCACTGTATTATAGTAATCAACTTTCAGGGATGTGAAACTTGCTGTAAACAGATGATTCATCAAACTGCTGTGGCACTAAAGGTTCATGGGGAAAAAATATATGTGCAAAAAAAAAAAGTAAATTACAAAACATCACACAGCAACACACAGATTGAAGGCTGCAGTTAATGTGAGAAACAAATAAAACATTTGTTTCATCTGTTATTTACACTGTAGAGAAGTGGCTACAGAATAAGAGGAAGAGAAACGTGTTAGTGTCTGCTCATGTCTGGGGACAGTTTGTATCAATTATCGGGCCTTTTTTTTTTTTTTTACCACCTCTTTCATTAGCCATGTGTGCATATAGCAGAAGAGGGTTGTCTTAGACCTTTAACCGTGACTCTGGATCAGTTGTACATTTGCTGAGTTTCCAGCTCATAAGTGTCTGTCATTGTGTGTCTGTGGACATTGATCTCCTCGGGTCAGTTTCCGTCAAGGCAATCAGGAGCGTTCAATATGTCACCTCTCGCTGCTGATAGATGTTTTCGAGCAATGTTTCGGTACATTTGTCTGCATGCATGATTCTGTGCGTAATTTCTGTGTGTGAGTCACTTTGACCGTCTGAGCGGGGACCCTCAGCTTGTGCAGCAGCACATCTGTCACAACAGCGTCCGCCAGAATCCGTCTGACAGCCCGAAACACGCTCAGCCAAGCTGTTTGTCTTACTGACATTTTGATATGTCGCAACTTTTATTATTGATTTGCCAGTTTCTGTGTTCAAGTGTGTGTTTACACGTCTGTTTCTCAGTGTGTGTGCGAGAAGCTGCCCAGGAAATGTGTTTTGTCGAGTCAGTTTCAGAGAGGTCTCATAGTGGCAGGTGGTACACACACACACACACACACACACACACACACACGGATGCATAAAGTTCCTTTGCAAACACACACTTAACTGTTCTTTCTTTGTCTGCTCTCTCAGTCAAGATTAAGGTTTAAGTAAATTAGAGCAGTGGAGATATGGACATTTAAACTGATGATAAGGAAAACCTAAAAAGAGAAATCGAGGATGCAATAAAGAGAAAGAACTCACGCAGAGCTCACTTTGCTTACTAAAGCAGCTAGCGCAACATGTTGCCACTTTCTTTATCCAAAAATACGCTTTGCCTGTCGCTTTAGTATTTTTGGCTGAGAGGATAATAATCACCACGCCCTCCTATCTTTGTTCCACTTCAGCCAACAATCCTGCACATATTGCTGGCGTTTATATGAATGAAAATAGCAGGTGTTCCTGGCTCTCACTGAGCTCGCACACATGACCCCGTGCTTGGTGCTCATCTTTGTGATGGCCCTGCTAAAATAGAGCCAGAAGTGATGAAGTTATCATTAAACTGCGTCTTTTTCTCTCTCTGGCAGGCACACACAAAGACCCCATTTCAAACCAAGGGTTCAGCGTAATAATAATTTTATCACCCATTGAGTTTCTATGACAACACACAGTTTTTGTAATGATGAAAAATTGAAAGTGTTTAATGAAGTGGCCAGCTCAGACGTAGAAGTGCTGTTTGATGACTGAAAAGTCATGAATCTCTGCGTGCTTGTGCTGAATCATTTCTCCAAAACTGGATTTCAGACTGTGAGGAGAACCCATTACCAGTCACTCAACATGTTGCCTCAAATATCCCAATTCCATTGTACCCAAATCTTCCATTATGTGCCTTTGTCCCTCGCTTTCTTTATTCCTCTTGTCATTCAAGGAGCAGCTAATGTCGAGTCAATTTTATGAGTACAGCCTTTAATAAGAAAAATCAGTCATCATCGACATGAACCTCCACTGGAAGTAATACATTAAACAATAGTTTAGCAAACCTATATTCCCAACATACTGAGCGTACAAATGAAGATCTGCTCAATGAAACTTTATGTATGCCCGAGAGATTTGAGAACTTTCTTTGGATATTTTAATTCATTTTTCACAGTCCGCTCTTTCTTATTTCTCTTCACATAAAGCTGTAGTACCAAATTTTGACCACAGAGGGCAGGAAGACTTCAAAACAAACTCAAAGCAATTACTAATTATCATTATTTACTTATTATGGCTAACATGCTAGCACCTGCCAACTTATCGTGCACTTCTAGCAAAAACAGAGCAACACCAGCGTCCACGTTCTGTCCACCTGTTCAGTGTAATCAAGAAAAACAGAAGAGCATCAACATGTTGTTTTTCAGCCTTGTTAAATGACTCTTGAAAGGAGCTAAACCTGCATTTTGACCAGAGGAACCAGAGACTAAGTTTATGTCCAGTTATATAAGTTAAAGAAGACAACTAATCACAAGAACAAGACACAGCTGGAGGAGACGGGCACTGGAGTAAGAAGAGAAACACAAGGATCGGCTATGGAGATACCGGGCCTATCCAAAACTGGACCCTATCCACTCCCACTCCATTGTAGAGTGTAGTAGAGAGTTTGTCGTCACCTTCATAGCTGCTTGAAGCACCCATTATCAAGGTGTAGGCAATAGATACAGCGGCAAGCTTTGGGACAAACTTCACATGGCAAGAAAAAAGGCTCAAACATGTCGTAACCGTGGAGAAAAATGACACTTTTTTTATGTTCTTCTTACATCTTTGTAGCACTTATATGGATCTGTATGTGCTGCTATGGTTTACCTGAATTTTTGCATTTTTTTATCATTAAGTGAAATAACTTGATAAATTGATATATAAATAAATAAATAAATAGATAGATAGATATAAAACGTACTCCTAGGCTTCTTTGGATGCATTTTTTAACATCTTTGTTTTTCACTTGGTTGGTCTTTGTAAATTTACTTGTAAATATTCAATAATGAACACGACTCTTTTCTAGACACTAGAGAAGGGTATATTTGATCCCAAATACAATAGGCCTATAAATCTAAGTCTAAAGGGTTTAAGTTTGTAAGGCTAGTCATGGGAACTTTATCTGTACGGAGCGTCCTCCATGATGAACACAGTACAGCGATACACATGGCCAGTAAGTCGGCATAGATGCAGGCTCACTGTTGAAGGGTTTGATAACACACTGTCTCTACCCACTTTGGGATGGCACGCAATGTGGTGAACCACAATGAAGTGGAAGTGGGTAGAGAGAGGGTGTAGGGTTTGGTTTGAGAAAGGCCCAGTGAAGGTGTAGTGGGTAACACTAGTGCAGAGCTAAGAGACTTAATATACAATAGGTGTGCAGGGAAAACTTTGGAGCAGGGAAGGACTAATGAGACTGATACAAAGCAGGTGTGTAAGAAAACGGGCGGGAAGCAGACAAAGGCAGGAAGTAAAATAAGACGTAACTCATGAGGAGAGTAACCTACAAAACCAAACAGGGAGCAAATCACACCGTAACCCTCGGACCATGACAAATAAACCTTATGGCAGCGGAAATAAATAACCATCAAACCCTCAGCAGATTGTCCTCTGCAGAGTTTTCACTCTCCTCCACCTCGAAACACAAAGGAGAATTCATTTAAGTCCCCAGTTTAATTCCTTTGCAACTTTGTAGTCAAAAACAGCTGTAACTCCAATATTCAGTGGTCAGTATTTTATCCTTTTTTGGCCCATAACAACTGTATTGAGCTGTCTCGAGTTTATACAGACTCGTTCTGTACTGTCAGTCCTGATAAAGCTGCAAAGAGCTGCAAAGATGGGTATTCAGGCTGGCAAGTCTTTCACATAACCGTGTATCATTTGATTCAGGAGTAACTTAACAATTATTGCTTTTAAATATTAACTGCTTCTTTTCACTGCTCATGTAGTAGCCTTTTGTTGCTCTAAGCTCGCCGTGAGCAGTTAAAGTGTCATCATAATACATTAAAAACATCTCTGAGAGCCTTTATATCAGTGTCAGGATGTAAGTGCTATATCTTAGTCTGTCATGGCTACTGTCAATGTGTGCGTGTGGGGCCATTTACCAACATTTAAGGCTGCATTGGGATCTGTTTGCTCTACATTATATTCCCAGCAGTGCCTTTCTAATAAGTTCCATTTAGTGAGATGATTTCTAAGAGTTAAAAAAAAACAATAAGTGGGGCTTACTACAATCCAGCTTGAACCATAAGGGAAATATGGTTTGCAAACATATTAGCACTAATAAAGCAATAAGTAACCACTGTCATGTAGACGTAAGTGAGAAATGATTTATTTATTGTCTACAGCGGCTAATGTCTCCCACTATTTATTTCACCCCTCAGTTATTTTTTTCTTTTCATAGCTACATCACTCTCAAGATCTTTCATACACCTAATATACCAATGGCGTAATAAACCTAATGTCAACCTTAACACCGAGGTAACTTTAACGTCTTCACAGTCTGTATGACTCTGAAGACAAATCATTCTATGGGAAATGTTTTACTGTCGAGAGCTGTCATGCATATTTAATCAAGCATTTTATTACATCAAGTGTTAAATAAAACATAAACTACTTTAGTATAAATTATGCAGCCTATAAGTAATGTGGGCCTTTTTTATAATCATATTAAATTAAACTTGAATGATCCTCTTGAGAGCCAGATTTAAAGGGATACCTCACCGCAGCTGTAGTGAGCCTGGATTCACAGCAGATACAGTAGGTTAACAAAAACCTAATTTTAATAAATATATGTATGCAGAATCTGCAGGCAACAGGACGTGATTTTGGTATTGGAAGCGTTCTGTTTCCCATTTGTAGTACAAGTCGTACTGGCCAATCAAGTTTGAGCAGCAGGTTCGACAGTCCGTGTGAAGAGTGAGAAGGCACTGGCTGAAGCACAATCAGGGAAGTCACTGGTGATCGTGTGACAGCAATTTAGCATCACATAAGCTTTTCAAATGCATCATCCTTATGCAGTTATCTGTTTATAATGACTAGCCAAAATGGCCGCCAAATGGAAGAGGTAGTCATGAGACATTAGCAGATGTGTTTTGAGATTGCCAGGGGTGAAAATCATGGTGAAAAAATAAAAAATTCATATCGTGATACTAGTGATATTTTGACTTCACGACATATTGACGTCATACTGTTACCCATGGCAACAACAAGCATGGCTAAAAGCGAAATTTTCACAGACTACACGGTGGTTCCAAAAAGAGAAGCATCTTTAGTAGTGTGAAATAAACTGGCGTTGTTAGGCCTGGGCATTATGAATGTTTTATGCAGTAGTTATGTTATCATAACAGCCTGTCACAGGTTACAGCGTGATGATTAGAGGAGAAATGGCTTCTGTCGCTGTGCACACAAGTGATTTTGTCATAAACCTTTGGTAATGTAAACCTACGTGCCGCTCGCAGCTCAACAAAACTACCTAAATGTTAATGTGCGGTAGTTATAGTATCAGTATAAGGTTTTCTGATCTCCCAGAGTCACTTGTATGGCTATAGACTCCTGTAAAAAAAAGATTCCTGACATTTGCTACATGTTATTACTACAGTATACATTAAGACAATATAAACTTGCCAGCTGTCTTGAGATTTTCCCATGCTGTTTGTATCATGGTGACCATCGCTTTAATATCTCTGGGTGAATGAGGTCAGCGCGGGTAATGTCACTAATCAATGAGAAGGACTTGTTCATGGCAGTATTGGATTTTACATCATCATCAGTGTGATGGAGTGCCTTAAATTGGCAGGTATGTAATGAACTACATCAGTCAAACATAAATGGTCCGCTCCAATTTTTGTCCATAGAATTTCTAAATAGCAAAATCTTGATAAAAAATTCTACATGCAGTGACTGATAATTGTATCCATGAATACTGCATACACACAGTAAAAGCTCAATTCGTAGAATCACATGCTCGGCAGTCAGACATGCACACAGTCATACCCCAAGCACCATAATCCATCATGCTCCCCACAGTGTGCATGGACAGTGTTATTGGTCAGAGCCGGAGGCATACAGATGTCTGTTCACATGAGCAGCCTCTGTTTCTGCAACCAGACCATAATGGTTTATCCACACCCAGCAGCACCCCATGAATCATACGCAGAGCCACACATACACCGGCCGGCACCGGTGATGAATTATGTTTATCTTGCTGTGTTAACAAGAGCCATGAAAATTAATCACCCTCTGTTCCAAACTGTTGACCACGAGTGCAGCATCTTGACATTTGTTGAAATATGGTGACAAAACTGTTGATTCACTACACTTGCTGCAGAAATAGATACACAGAGCTCAAAGTGGTGTTTACGGAGTAGCTTTAACCATCCAGCTATGTTATTAGACTTTGTTAACATTCCAAAATTATGAATAGGACACGTTAAAAGCGCCAGGCAACAAAAACAGAATTGTTTATTTAAAAGCAACAATGAGCAGATCATTAGCTGTAAACTATAATAAATCCTAATCCAGTTTCATTTTTATAAACCTTTGTGTTTTTTCTTTCTCACTTAATACGAATTAAACAGCTCTTTTTTTTAATCACCTGCTTTTATGTTTTATTATTTTGTCGTTAACTAAACTTAAACTGAATTAGATTTCCATAGAGGTTTGACATTCTCCTTAAGGGGCTGTGGTGTTCAGTGTGAAAGTCATTACACTAAATTAGCCAGTGGGGGTGAAGGGACGTATGAACACAGAAAAAAAACAACATCCAAATGATGTGCAAGCCTTCAAAACAATACAATAAATACATGCCACGTGTATTTTGTTCGGCTACGAAGATGTCAAAGGTTTCTCTTGTTGCTGCCACATTAATCCAAGGAATGTTACCACAAATATTAATTTTCATACGTGTGTCATTGTCATTATGTTGTCATTATGCTCTGTCATTATAATCACGCTTGCCACTTTCTCCGCTGTCTGGTCACTGTTGTTGCCATGGTGAGCACAGGCCTCACGTGAAAACAGACAGTTATCAACTTATTAACATTCAGGCACATTTCAGCGGCTGCACGCGGCATACCATATTCATAAATCGTGAACATGCTGTGTGGGCAGAATGTATTCTCCCTCCCACTGGGTCGTCCCACATGTGTGTTCACGTCTGTCACATCTTTTCTGTAATCAAACTCACGGCTTGGACATTATTGGCAGCCAGAAATAACTGGGCCAATGTCCGTTCTTTGTTACTGACCAGCTGGGAGTACATTAGTTTATCCTTGTGACACAGACAGTGTTTTAAAGGTCTGTTCACTCAAAATACCACAAATGAAATCATAAGAAATAAGGCATCGGAAAACTTTAAAGGGGATGTTGAAGAAGCAGGTCAGTCAGCTGGAGTACGTGCAAAATGATGGCATTTATTAACAAAACAATTACTGAAACAGAGGTGAAAAGCAATCTAACAAAATTCAATTAAGCTGAAGAAAAAAAGAAACAAACAAAAACACTATTGAAAGCTGCAGACAGCCGCACCTAACTGGAACCAACCCCATGCCCAGGTAAACAGAGTGAGCTACACAGAGAGAAGTATCCAAATCATACTAAGAGAAATCATACAAAAAAGATTTCTCAGTAACTGCTGTCATCATAATGTACCTGTGGGCACTAATACATACTAAGAAGTGCACCAGATTTAACTGAGTGCCATTTACTGCACAACTGTTGTACCTATCTTCTTACATCTTAACAGGGCCCACACTCCCATGCTGAGAGGACATACTGATGCAAACCTGTGGTACATTTAGCCCTGACAAAACACAGCAAAATGTTATTTAAATGGAAACAGTGGTACGCTGAGCACCCTGTCGTGTTATGCGAGCGTCACTGTCTGATGAAAATTGGTTTAAATATGTGTTCAATACTACAAAATAGGCTCAATGTTACAGTCCTCTTGCTATCCAAGATAGCAGAGAGTTGAGTGAAGGGGTTTGTGGAAACTAATTCTAATCCTAATTATCATAATTATAGTGATCCAACAATGGCCTCGCATTTCAGGATGACAGATAATCCAATTCTTAACTTTAAGGCTGTGTTACAACCTATACAAGCTAATTACCTTATTATGAGCATTAGGCCTATGATTACTGCTGATCCCTATTGTTGAGATATGATATTGTAACACTTACTATTATATATTCAGTGGGTTAGAATGGAGTTTATAGTGAAGTATAATATGGAGTATGTGTTATAAAAGTGCCACTTCACATTGATAGGCTTCAAAACAGCAAAGATACATATGTCTTAAAATCACATTGCAGACCACTCGTAATTGTGACATGTCATATACATGTCACTGCTGATTGGGTAACACCTCTGACACACCGTTCAAATGAAAGAAAGCATTTGTTTTGACGAAAACTTGTTCAACCCACAAGATGTTGCGCATCGTTTTCAGATTGGACGTGCCCCTGTTTTCACAATTCCCGATTATTAGGCCAAACAGCAACAAACCATGAGACAAACACAACAGAGTGAACCCTTTTCAGCAGCTCATCACGCCATATGAAACGACAATAAGGCAAAACAATTTAACTAGCTTGTGTTATTCATACAACCAGATAGATATTTTCAGATAAACTGAAATAAAAGGCTGAAATTAAAATTTAAACAGACATAAAAGAGACTGTCAATAGGGAACAGGATTTTGGCTTGTGGCTAAATACTTGCAAAGTTAATGACACTCTCATGAATGTATCCTCATACAACAGTTCGTATGATAGCCTACAGAAATGCACGTGCAAAATGATATTCTACAAATGACATTATGTCCTTAATATAAAGTGAAATAATTAATATAAAGTTATGGAGATGAGGTTAAGGCAAAGAAAGATAATGATGCATCTTAAGATGAGTCAAAAGCCCTGTTCTCACTTAGCATTTCGGTTTGGTACAGGTCAGTTTGGTACGCATTTTTTCTGTTTCCACTGTGAAAAGTTGTGGATGGTACCAACTGACCCGTTCCTTACTGTCCCCATTTTTTTGTCCCCCCTCTTGGGGTACCTAGCACCCAAAGCTGGTACTAAAAGGTGGAGCTGTGAACACTGCAGTCTGTTGATTGGCCAGTAGAGGACAGTCACTCTGCTCAGGGCTGAGTTGTGACTGAGAGAAAAACTTGTTACTCAATACATGAGTTGACGCTGTGAATCCATTAGCACACCTTAAATTTTAATGTGACAACTGTGACCATTCCTTTAGCTTTTATTGTCTCTCTTGGATGACACAGACTTTTAGAAATGACTGGATCTTTAAGTGTTTATATTAATTTTGACGGGATTATGTGAACGGCATGTATTCTAATCCCCACTATCCTGTCAAGAGACACTCACTCCTGCCTGTTCTGTTTTGCTCTGAATGTCCTATGTGGGGAAAGTCCTGTGTTTTGAGACCCATCCTGTATCCCACCTGCCTCCAAACTGGACCGCTTGGGATTGCTTACTTATTTACGACTGTCAGTGCACTGATTACTTGATAACAGCCTTCGAAAATACGTGGGTTATGCATAAATTACTAGCTCAAATAACATATCTCTGAGTTCATTCTCTTGAGCTTTATATGGTGAATAATATATTCTATTCTTTGGATGGTTTGGGCATATAGAAAAGAAAAAAGAAAGAGTTACAACATTCATATGTGTTTATACATGTACATACTGGATGCACCTGAGCATTACATTTACGGCACAGGAAAGCATTTCTACATTGAATATATGTCAGGGTAGATGTGACTTGAGAGGTTGCTCAGCCCTTGAGGTATCAAAGGTGGGTATTCAGATTTCCAATTAAATGTTACACATGTTTTTGCAGCTAAGAGTGCAAGATCAATATATTTGCTTTTGAGCGTATCCTTAGGGTCCGCCTCACTTGTGCCGAGTAAACACAGGCGAGGTGAAAATGGAACATCAAAGTACCAAAACACAACAATATAAAATTAATTACACGGGTCCAAAGGGGTTGTAACACACAGCAACACCACAACATATGAAAACAATAACCTTTCTTGTTTTTTCAGTGTCAACACAACAAATTACAGCTCAGGTTCATTCTCTAGAGCTTTCTGTGGTGTATAATGTATTCTGTTCTTTAGATGGTTTGGGCAGGCTTGAGAACATGTAAATAAATGGCTGGATTATAAACCATTTATTTACTCACAGCTTAATAAAGATATGCCAAAGTCTAAATATATCACCACTGAAATGTTCATTCTGCTGAACATCTTGAGTGCCCAAAATAGGAAAGAATAATGAACAAATAAATAGCTTTTTCTGTGTTTCCATATTACAATTTCAGCAACAGATGAGGCTCATAAGGAGCCATGCTAGAGGTTATTGTAATTTTTATTTCAATAATTTGTCATACAGCGCACATAGAAGATTATTTGGGGTCTTCAGTCAGAGAAAGGGTAAAACCAAAGTATTTCATCATAATTACAACTTTGCCAAAATGCCTACTTTTTATGTAAATATATTTAAATGAGGAAATTAGCACCGTTTTACTGACACAGTTGTGTGTCTGCGTATGTGTCAAATTATTTGGTGTTTGAATAATGCACCCTCTGTGACAGCCTGTGAGACGAGGCTGATGCTTCTCTTTGACTTGGACCATGTGTGATGAATTTGTAACATCAGTCGCTCATCAGAATCGCCTCAGGGATAATTAACTGTCATTATCGAATCAGTTTTTTATCATTTAAGGAGAAATGAAGATGGAAAACAGGAGGAAGAAGAAGTCGTCTCACTCCCCCAGGTGGGAACCACAGCTAATGGGTTGCTGGAAGGCTATGAATTATACATGATTTCACTGAATGGACTGTTTTGGGTGATTTTAAGGTCCATTACGGCACATCTATCTGCCGCCTCTGTGCATCAGTGGTCCAGGAAAACGCCAAGTCAAGGTAGTTTAGAGGGAGATTGAGCAATTTCTGATGTCAAGTGTTGTTTACACACAGAGGAAGCATAATGAAGATTTACTCTTTGCAGATGGTTACTTCTGTCTGGTGTCTCTGTGGCTTCACTGTCACTCTTTCTTCCCGTCAGTAATAGGCTAAATATTTGCTGTAAACATTTTTATGTGCGGTCTGTTTGCTGAAATATAATGAGACAATGTTGTTATCTTCTGTTTATGTGAAGAGAACACAGCCTCAATTTTCTTGTCAGAGTTTTCTTCCAGAATGAGAAACCATCCGCGAGAGATACAGCTTGTATCCTCTTTATGAATGATACTTATCAAATGATTGCTGCAGGCATGAAAATTAATAAGTAATATTGCGTTAGATTTCCTCAGTAGAATATAATAATACAACACAATAGTGTTATAATAATTCAAGCTATACACAGCTCATAAAAGTGTTTCTAAATTTAATGAATACCTGCAGGTGGGTAGCTCCTAGAAATTACCTTTATATACTGCTACAACAAATACGTTTTAATGAACTGTAAAGCCGCCTGAATTTAATTTTGTCATCAACATAATGAGAATTTTTTAAAATAAATGTATCTAACAAGAGAGAATGTTGCAAAACATTCATCAGAAATGTATCTTTAAAGGTACACTGTGCAGGACCTGTTGGTTACTGTTGTACAGTCAAACCTGACCCCTCATCCTTACACTGCTTGTTCGTACAAGCTTCAATACCATTATAGGAACATTACATTTGTTGCAATGGAGGAGCCGATATTTCAGCAAGCTAAGTTAACTGCTGGCACCTACATGTCCAACAGAAAACAGGCCAACTGGCCAGCAAAGGGGAAAGTGACCCCAACCCCAGATTCTGTCTAGTTTTGGAACGAGCTTTGTCCACTTGGCATTTTGCCTCGCTATATTGCATCTTTTTCAGCACTGTGTCTGCAAGTTTTGTAACCTCCTCTTGGATGCATGCTGCTCATGGTCTGGCACCTGATTGTCACCTTTTTATAGGTCCCAACCTCACCTGCACACTGTGCCCAAGGACGCCCTGACCATAGCAAAATAATAAGAAAACACAGGCAGGGTTTCTGAAAGTTAAAGATTCGAGTCATCAATCAGAGACCCTCTGCTGACTGATTCTTTAAGTCGGAGAGGACATTTTAGTCCTCAGATGTAGCTGCAAAGTGAGTTTAGGACTGGATGTATGCCCGTACCTGAGACTATGAGTGGGAGTAATAGTGCCGTCTGGGGGTCCGAGTGGGAGCCAAAGGGTTAGACGGATAGAAAAGTAGGAAAGAGCAAAGGTAGACAGAAAAGTAAGAAGGAGCATAGGGAAGACAGAGCCAAGGCGAGACGTCTGTGTGCACTGAACTCTCCCTCCAGGGCTATGCCGTACTCTCTACCTCCGGCTATTTCTGATGAGGGAGGAGAGGGGAGAAAAGGGAAGAAACTAACAGGAGAAAACTTACCTAACTTTAATCACGGTGGAGTTTGAGTGGTCAATTGTTGTTGCACGTACTTGCAACTGTGAGTTTGAGTTGGAACCATGCTGGGGGAGGGGGTCATTCGATGGGTATCCTCCTTCACTTCCTCATCGGCAACCCCTGGTTTCTCAGATGCGCCCATACCCTGCTGTTGTGAGTGGTATTTCGGTGTCCAGGTGGTGTCTCTCCTCTTAATCCATAGCCACCGTCTTGACTCCACGTCTGCGCCAGAGAGGGCTTTGATGGCCAGACGCTGGGCTCGGCCTCGAAATCCCATTTCTTTGAGCAGCCTGGTAGTTGACTTGCTTATGAAGCCTCTGCAACCCACTTCAACTTGGCAAACCTTGGCTTTCCAGCTGCGTTGCTGGGCATCAGCTGCCAGCTCAGCATACTTAAGGCTCTTGCGCTCGTAGGCTTCTTCTACAGCATTCTCCCAGGGCACAGTGAGTTCAGTCAAAGTCCTTCTAAGGCAAGTCATAACACTCCGACGCCATCTTTGAAATGCGCCAGGGCAGCTATTTGAACTTAACTGCCCTTCACCCATTCAAAATGAATGGGTGAGGGTCTGGTTCTCAAATTCCAGAGCTCGCTGGGACATAAAAACTATATGAATGGCATCAGCAAAAAAGACTGATCCAAATCGATGAGAAGACT
>JAPZEB010000003.1:21862790-21877255 GCA_029783705.1 Chaetodon striatus | reverse complement strand
ACAGACTGTAGACCCCTCTGTCTGCTTCTCTCTGGAATCACTGCTTCATTTCTCCAAAAATATGATATTTCTTCAGGGAGTGCAGTTAGTTACAGTGTGGGCTCCATGCTTACTCTGACAGCTTGTCGGACCATCATGAAGGGGCGGGGCTTAGCGAAGGGTCAGTTCAGTCCCTGGTTAAAGCCTCCTAAAGTCTGGATCAGAGAAACAAGGTGAGCACACATTAGCAGGTGCTTGGCTAGCGGCCCGTCTCTGACTTCCCAAACAGCATTGGAGAAACACTGATTTGTAATGTTAAACTGCTTATTCAGTGTTTTTTCAGGTTTAAATCCCCAGCTCCATTTGTTTTGAAGAGGAGGAGATCGCTGCAGATAATTTGTCTCCTGGTAAAAACGTCCTGAACAATGAACACTGAAGGAATTATAACCTAGGGAAGTCACTAAATCCTCCTATATCTTACACACTGTACAACTAAGTACTTGCGAAATCGCTCGTGTGGAAGTAATGTATGTTCACCTGGTAACGTATATATCTCTCCTCACGCTGCACAGACTCAAGCATTGTTGACTGCAAGCTGATGTTCCCCCACCCCCCCTGGTACTGGGACACCCTGCTGAAGATCTGTGTCTTCATCTTTGCGTTCATCATGCCTGTCCTTATCATCACCGTCTGCTACGGCCTTATTATCCTGCGGTTGAAGAGTGTGCGCATGCTATCGGGCTCCCAGGTTAAGAAAAATGTGTTTTTCTTGTACAAACATGAGACAGAATTAGTGCGTATAGTGAGATATTTTGTATATTTTGTGCCAAAGGCTTTTAATTAGATGCAAATTGGACTTTAAGAACACGAGCATTAGTGAACATTTTGTGAAATCTCAACAGCTTGGGTCCACCAGCTACATGGTTTACGCTATTTACAAAGTAACTAATTGATTTTATCTTTCAGAGTAATGAAGCAAAAGACGAGGCTGGCCAGAGCCTGCATGCAAATACAGAGCGCCCATTGCTCTCCAGAGAAAGTAATTAGGGAAAATCAACTTAAGCCTGAGGTTGTGGCTCAGTTTTAATCCATTGCAACATAAAACGAAATGAGCCAACAACAGTAATTTTGAGAAAATGTACCAGACGCTGGCTGCGAAACGTGCACATTCTGTGGATGTATTAACAGTAGATGCAGATGGAAAATCAAAGTGGTTGCGGATATGATGTGTTCCTACTCATAGCTCTTCAGCCGCCATAGCACTTTTTCTAACCACTTAACTTCCTTTCTATCTTTTTTCTTTTCTCTCTACCTTTTGATCCTCCTACATTACCTCTCCTATCATCCCCCGCTAACCATCTTCTCCCCATCCTTCCTCTCATTCTCCACTCTCCTCTGTACTTCCTTCATCGTCATTATCTCCCACACTTTGCCTTTCTCCTGCTTCCCTCTCTGTACATCCTCCTCTTTTCTTCATCAATCATCTCGTACTCCCACTTAACCCTCAACATTAAACCTTCAACCTCATTCACATATGCACACAGGAGAAGGACAGAAACATGCGTCGGATCACCCGTATGGTCCTGGTGGTGGTCGCCGTCTTCATCGTGTGCTGGACGCCTATCCATATTTTTGTCATCCTCACAGCTCTGATCAATATCCCCAGCTCCACACTGCAGACTATCACCTGGCACTTCTGCATTGCCCTGGGCTACACTAACAGGTATGCACCTGGCATTAGCCATAGACAAATATATTCAAAGTAAAAATTCAGGTATAATAAGTGGAGATAAATAAATAAAGCCTGCTAAAAAGCAGATAACAGGATGCAACTGATAAGAGTTGTGTGTTTTCCCGATAAGAGCAAATGGTATTGACTTCCTGATAATGCTCATTTGTTGGATCATGGTTTTATATAATGACCTAAGTTGACTTGTAAATGTTTTACCCCATGTTCAGCTGTATTTGAAGGTGAAAATCATGTCGGTGAGTTTCCAGGGAAGCTGATTTTCTAGTGTTAAACTATGACCTTGTTTTTGCTCACTGCAGTAGTCTGAACCCGGTTCTTTACGGCTACCTGGATGAGAACTTCAAGCGTTGTTTCCGTGAGTTTTGCACCCCGAGTCCGTCGGTGTTGGAGATGCAAAACTCGTCCCGGACCGGAGTCACCAGCCGCAAGCTCCCACAGCGTGAACACAACAGTGCAAACACAGGAGAAAGGTCCAATCAACAGGTAGATTCAGTCAGTGTGTATACATACCAGTGCATTTATCTGAGAGTGAGAAGTTCAGATTTTAAAAATATGCCTTTTCTCAAGAGTTAAAACTTTTGGAACACAACAACATGCACCATATGTAAATAATGAATAACCAATCATAGTTGGTTGTTATCTTCCCTTTCTCCTATAAATATTAGTCTGTGGTAAATATGGAGAAGAAGTTTATCATTTTAGTGCAGGGCTACTTGGCGCTTTACATCCTTTCCACGTACAATATTTCAGGCCTAATACACACTTCAAAAACTACACCTGAAAGAAGATCAGCTCCAAACTCAGGATTTCCAGTAAAAAGACTCTGAAATGGTGCTGATAATGGTTTGCCTAACAATTTTTATATGCAGCCTGCCTCTAGAACCTTGAGAGTTGGCACAGAGTAGGCACAAGAGTAGCACCCAGCGCACAACCTCTCATTTTCCAGGGTTAAGATGCAGCATGTGTCCCAGCTCTTAGACTGCAGCTTCAGATTGAGCGTTCAGACATTAGAGTGCTTTCAATCTTCATTCCAGGTGTACAGCTGTGAGCAGGCTTTCATGTAAAGGTCAGTTCACTGAAAACAAGCTAACATAAACACACTTCCTCTCTACAGGTATGACTAGCCTTGGAGGGGTCGTCGGTGGACTCTCGCTGTTGTGGCGGCGTTGCCAACGACGATCTCAACTCAGAGGTCACGCAGGTCACCACGGGGCTCTGACCACACAAACACAAACAACACATACACACAAACAATCCAGGCTCATGACTGAGGCTCAATAGCACAGACCGTTTTGACGATGTGTTGCAAGCTTAACTGCAGCGCTGCATCAGGTCAGGCTGTTCACCTGCCGGGCAGCCTAACTGTTACTAACTGCATGGCTGTGCAAGGCTTTTACTCTTACTAAAACAGATATAAGAAAGGGTTTAAGACATTAAAACAGAAAACAAGTATCATGACAGTACCCCTCCTGACTGAAGAAGCTGTTGCTCTAAACGGTGCATTACAACTTTATAGGATTTTTATTTCGTTTTATTATTATTATCATTACTACGACAAGATAGACTATACAGAGTGAAAATGTGCAGTAAACAAAGACAGACAGATCTTTTAAAATCTATAAAAGCCACCCACACAACACACTACTGTTTTATTCTGTACGCTCCAGACAAAGCTGCCTCATTGATCTAAACCTCTTCTCCTAACCGTCCTCCTGTCGCAGATACTTGTCTTGTTTGCAGAGTTAATATGACATCAGTCCAATCTGTCACTTTTCCTCCTGATGTTTTCTATTTGTACGTGTGAGAGGACAGTATAAGTTGCCATGAAATGTGGATTTATTGGAGTTGACTGGACGGTAAAGAGTCTCATCTGATTTTGGACTTGTGCTGCCGAATGTTCAGAGGCTCTGCGGCTCCCTCACCACATGAAGACATCACTGGACAGGAGGTGTTATTCAAAGTCATTTACAGCACAAACTGTGCTACCTGTCCGCCCTCTGTATGGAGTCCAGCTTATTAACACTGCTCTTATTGATTGATCTCCACAGCACTTTGCTGGCTCTGGTCACTCCAGGAAAATTGACTGTGTTGACGTACAGCTTTGCTTTCTCCTCTCCACCTACCTAACCCTTTGTTTTTATTTACTGCCCCTTCAGTCTCCATCTGTTTCCTCTTCGATCTTTGTTTTGTCTCTGTAAAGATGTTTTCAACCCTTTTGCTGGACTTTATCATTGAGTCGACATACGGTAGAGCACCTTATGTTCTCTCTGCTGAATCTGACAAACTCCTGAATGTACAGAAGGAGAACCAGCTGTGTTCATCACACTGGATCCTTGTGCTGAACTGTGGATCCTTTAAACCAGCAAAGACGATGCAGCAGCCTGCCTGTTTGCACAGCTCACAGAGCATGCTGTCGTGGCATATAGTGCGAACACGTGCGTCTACCAGTGTATGATTAACCACAGCTTAACAGCCATTATAACAGCAATTGGTTTTGTTGAAGTCACTTCTCCTCTGAAGAAGTCATCAAGTGAGCCAAGCAGGATTGTACATCTGTTGTAATCTTTAGAATTGCTTGTGCTTAACGTGTCGTGCTGTATGCTATACTTGCCAGTTGCCTTTACAGTAGCTCTACTAGATATTCTGTGTACCAGTATTTTTTTTAATGACCTGTAAAGATGAACATGATTGTATTAACCTCCCATGTGAAATACTTTAAGTGTCCTGTTGCTTTTTTTTATGAACATCAAATCATGAATTTGCCAGAAAAAGATTTCTGATGATCATGATAGACCAGCAAGTTATTGCAATTCTAAATATTTGTCATGTTGAAGCTGCCTTGTCGACTGAAGAGATATTAATCGGAAAACAATGTGTGTAAAAGCTTAAATTGTGAATTCCAAAACGAATGCAAAGGTTTAACTTTATCAGCTGTTTCATGTGTTTTTGTTTGTTTTGTTTTGTTTGTATGAAGATGTCACTCTTTGCATATGGACAGTCTATTTTTGGTATCGCTGCTTTCAGTAAGAATATACAGTACACTGTTATTATTTGCAGTATTTCGGGCTACCAGTTACCATGATGGAAAAACTGTTTAAAGGCATTCTTCACACACAAAATGAGCGTTCATATATCAATTACTCACCAGTTGTGCTACGTTGAATTCATGAGGAAAACTTTGTTTCTCTTACATGCCTCCAGTGAAGAAAGAATCTAAACACTAAGAAAATTCTTGATGAATCAAAGTCACAGGGGTCCGCTTTTGATAACGGCAAAGCTATGTCAAAACATCTGTTTGCAAACCCTCACACAACTCATGCCGTATAATCAATGCCTCATCTATCCAGTCGTGTGCTCAGTGCCTCTCAAACACATGCATTTTCACTAAAATCTTACTACCGTAAAACTTCAGTTAATAGCCCGGGCTATTATTTGCTTAAATCACTGATATCAACAAGCCAATATTTAGGACAGGTGTCTGTATGAGACAGGTCTTTAATTTGTTTCACACAAAACTGTTGCTCAGCAAACATGGCAAATACAGTTAAACTGCTTATTTAAAACATTTAGAATATTACTTGTATAAAAACTAGGCTTCAGATAATATATCAGTTATGAGTCATTCATTTGATCTCTGACAGACAGTGCATCAGAGAGAGGGTTACGGCACTGGGGGAATACGGCACTCAGCATTCCAACACAACATTGAATCCTCTTAAAACAATACTCACAACTTGGATTCATTTTTATGAAAAACCCTTTTGATCTGAGGACGCTTACCAACCAAAGGAATATGAATAATTTACAGGGTAATTGAGGAATGGACACACAATTTCAACACTTTCATACAGCCGAAGAACTTATATAAACAAATGAACTGTTTGGCAAACAGACCAGGCGTCTAATTGAGACAGACGCTTGTTTGTCAAAATGTGTTGCCACACCGGGCTAGTAAAAGGGACTGGGTGTTAAATTGGGACAAGGCTTTTCATCAAAGTTTTACGGTTTTTAAAGACTTCCATGTAAACAGTCTTATTAATTAATCACGAATTGTATCCGTTTTTGTGGTCTTTGTTTAGCTGAGGCATGCAAGGAAGGTTTCTTCATGAATTTAACAGCACAGGGTGAGTAACTGATATACAAATGATCATTTTGTTGGTGAAGTATTCCTTTAAAAACATGATGCTAAATTGAGATTTAAATATTACAGAAACAGCAGCTGAGTTTGGCTACATGAGGCGTTGAGTGTCACATGCTGTATTTTATGTACATGACTGTTTATTGTGCGACAAAATCTACAATATGTTTCATTTCACAAGAAACACATTATGTGCAGAAAACAAATGTAGAGGGGCCCAGTGTCACCTTTGTATGCCATGTAGTGCATTTTAGGCCAAGACTGATGGAGGCTGGTGTAGCAAACTGTCAGTGATGTTTATTCATCATGAGATGAAGATAATGATACATGCTCGGGCACAAAAAGTGACTTTTGGCATTTGTAATATATACAATTACCACTCATTTTGCAGCAGGCGACACTTGTGTATCGTACAGAACATAATCTTGAAGGTAAATTAAAAACATACGTACAGTAATGTATAATTTCATGCTGTCTGTGATCTGCACACATGCCACCGTTAACTCTGTTTTTTACATATATAATTTGCTCATTACTTGTATTCTAGTCTTGAAATAACGTGGCTTGTAATCTAATGTACAGACGATAATTTCTACTTTATGGACGACACTCTGTAACACAATACCTATAATTTTTCTGTTAATCAGTGCATTGTCTATGGAATAAAATGTACTTCTGAGTCTCACTAAATGCCTTTTTTTCTTGCATCTGAATAAAGCATCATCTGCATTGCGGTGTGTCCTTTCTTCCTGAGACACAAGACAGATTTTTTTTCTCTATACACTGCGCAGAGATGAGTACTGCAAATGAACAATAAAAATGAATTATGGGGATATCATCCCAAAATAAACTTTCTAGGGCCAAAGCAGACATTATTTAAATCCAGTAACCATCAGTTTGAGTTTGTAGCCTTTTCCCCATCAATCACTTGTTACCTCCTCGAGCTAGAATTTACCACCAAATGATCACTGTAATGCCAAGACTTATTACCGTGACATTTCTCCATATTTCAGCTGTAAAGGTGCTGCGTCAGCTCAGGGTGTGTATCTGCATTTGGCTGTGCATTTAGGTGTCAGTGCAGTGAAAGCGCAGGTGTAACAAATAACATTAACGGCCGCTCTGTTCCAATTTAACTATCCCACTGCGGCGCACCAGAGGGCCAGCACGCACAATACCAGGACCCTGGAACTAGTATACCTAAATGTGTTTGGCAAGATAAATGTCCTCTGCGTCTGTGAAGGAGGTGTAATGATTTTTAATGTAATTGATTTTTCCTTGGCACCTTCCCTCGTGGGAAATGCTTTGATGAAAACGACTTGAAACTCAAGTGGACTTATGTAAGATGGGCAGGTAGAGGGCTAAGGGAGTAAGGGAGCAATTATGTACATTGAAAGGGCATCATTTTAAGCTTTCATCATTTTTCTGCACAATACGTGATGAAATAGGAAGCAATAAAGTTTAATTCTTCTACAATTCTGTATTTCATCCTATAACTTTTTTAGCCGTTTAATATTTAAAGACTAAATATGAGAATGACTCATCACCCACACTTCATCCCTCTCCGTTCCAAGTACTTCACATCAGGTATTATTCTCAACACTTAGGCCTGTTTAACAGCAGGTGTTTCATTTTCAGTCCTCCTCCTCTCCTCTGTGACCCTGCCCCCTCGCTCAGCAAGTGGCCGCTCGCTTGACATATGGTGCTACATATTACCGAGTGTCGAGGGGAAGTGAAAGAGAGCATTTAAACAGATTTGTTCCCACACTATTTTATTATTTCACACTGCTTTGCCATGATTGCAGTGAAGCTTTTATTCTTTTATCGCATAAAATGAAGTCATTTCCAAACACTGAGGAAAGTTTCATCAACCCAGACAATCTGTGAGCTCATTGAGGATTATATGTGTTCACTGTGAGAAAACGTCATCAGTCTCAGAGAGGCGTAGGCGCGTTCAAGGCATGTATGTCTGCCTGCATGCCTTCAACTCCGTCCTGTCATGTGTGAGGCTGTCGGGGGAGCCAGGCATCATGTTATTGGAGTTGGCAGCATGATTAGTCCTGTCACAGCGATTACTATCAAGTGGCATTGAATGTCGCCTCCTCCTGCGGAGACGGGGCTCTCATTCAGACGTGATGTTGTGAGGCTGCCCCTCTCTGTACAGAAAGCTAATCAACCAAACCTCAGTTAAATGACCTCGTATTTCAAGGTCTTGTCTTGGAAAACATTTGGGTCTGTATCAGAGTATTACAGATCATTTTGTTTAAAAAAAAAAAAATCCTGCTTCAATGTGATACTGTCGCCCGTTTCTGTTCCCTAAATGGATCCCTAACATGCTGTTTTGCATACAGGGAACAGCTGTTAGCTTACTTATGCAAATGTGCACATTCTGCTCATGTTTTCTTTAAATTGGATGTGTCTAATAAGGTTAATCATCTCATTAGGATGCCTGTAAACAAAGATTCTGCCCATTCACATATATGTTTATGATCTGATGTCTAAAAGTGCATGTTGTGTACATCACAGAGATGTGTTTCTAAAGGGTTTGAGTGTGACAGAATATCACAGTATGACCTAAAGAATGAGATTCAGCTCTGTATCTGTATCTTACAAGAAATATGATTTCTATTTATTTGATAAAGTCATGCTTGTCGTTATCTGCTTCGTATAGTACAGTGCTGTTCTTGTCAGTGTTCCAGGGAAAAGCCAAAGGCCAGAGTCTTGTTTTATCTTTGCCTCTGCTTGTGGATTTCCTCAGGTCATAATCAAATCCTTGAACGAACAGGCTCCTCACCAATCGTAGCATGTGGCCAATGGAGAAAATAATGACTTTTTAAGAGCAAATAGACATAAATCCTTTTTTGAAACCACACACAGCAAGAAGGAGATTGTATGTTCAGAGCCGTGCTAAATCCGATTTAAGTCTTTCAGGCTTTGATACCCCGGCAGATCAAGGCTGTCATAGAGCGGGAGCTTCCTCAGGCTATTTCACACCTAGATGAATGGCTAACCGGCTCTCATCATCTGACCGAGAGGAACATTGTATTTTGCTGATGTGGTTCACAGCACAGCAGGAGAGCGAGAAGTGGACAGTGGGAAAATTAAAGCCATGGATTGTCCCTTGAAAACAGACAGGAGGCAAGCCAGAAAAACAAACCAGTCAGTTGGCCGAGCTGATGCATCAGTAAGCAAATGACCAGTGAGTCCTTTGAAGCTGCCATCCACCTCATTACTTTGCCCGCCACTGAACCAGCCACGCAGCAAATGCCGGCAGTTTGACAGCTGACCAATGAGCCGCTACGGTTTGTCCGTCGACTAACCAGCTATCGCTGTAACAACCCTACTGGGTGTCGTTTGTTTTTACTTCTTCTCTCTATCTACCTCTGACGCCCGGATGTTGGGAACGGGCTTCGTATTAGGCCGTTGGTTTAAATCACTGAAAGTATCGCTGACTCCATTTTTACTGGGCTATCACTCAGCGGGACTGTGGGGCACAGGAGCCATCCAGTCAGGCAATATTCCCATCTATTCACCTGATTTCATTGCCCTTTCCTCCTGCTAGTGCTTTGCTTTGCAGTTCCCAGGTCTGCTCACTAAAAGATTGGCTATCAAAGTTTGATTATTATACCCCTGTGACTATTATTTTACCATAGACGGAGCTCCGCAAAAGTGAGATAAAACTACATCGATGAGATTGCCGGCAGACTGCAAAAACAAAAAACCAGAGGAAAAGGAATATGTACTTATACGTCACACATGAATGCACATACAGCAGCCTGTATATGGATACGTCTGCACAAGTGACCCTTCAATGCAGTTCAACCTTATGGCCCTTTCTGCCAGAGCATCTTTCACAGACTTTGGAGTAGTTAAACACTTGAGTACCTTCCTTAAGGGCTCTTCATAGAGTGCACTGTACAGAGTGGTTGTAATACCATCAAAGAAGGCACCCCTCATAGTCCCTGTTCGCATTAATGACCTCCTTTCCACTGACAAGGTCTCTCAGTGCTGAAATGTCAGAGGAAATGCACTGATACGCACACTGGTCTTGCTCATAACCAGGCAAATGTCTTAAAGGGGCACTCCACCAATTTTACATATGAAGATCAGTTTACTTGTGGACATGTGGCTTGTGTTATAAGTTGCTTGATGTCTTAAATGAGTTGTATGCAACATTCAAAGAAATGGTTCAGAGTCTGGGGACTGTTTGCACATCAACAAAGCGGAAGCCTCGGGGGCTGAAAAATGAAGCCAACACGGATGTGCCAAAAACTAGCGGTCACTTGGCTGGCTCCAGAAGTGAGTCAGTCCCCACAGACCCCCCATGCCCAACTTCACAGCAGAAATAAACATGTGTACAGCCTGGTACAAACAACAGATTTGACCTCTATAGCTACTTTCCACCTTCAGGATAACTGCACAGGGGATTGTAATACAACTCACCCGTTTACATTTTTGTAAGACTCAAAGTTATGTATAATTAAGGGTGGGCTACTTTGAGTGAGAGGGGATGGGTACTGTGCTTCTGCAATGCCATTATCCCAATATCAGCAGTGACCGCAGTGCAGAGAGGCAACAATGAGCATATGTGCAGAAACAACAAAGAACAGAGGGAGCGTGTCTCCATTCTCTGCTCATGAGGCCATTACTCCACTACAGCTTTACAAAGCAAATAATGGTTTGCTGCTACACTGATGCTCTGAATGTTGCATACAGGACCTTTAACACGTGTTTAGGACAATCATTTTTGAAAGGGAAGCTTGACTCACAAAGTGGGATGTGGGGTTTTAAAGATATGCGTGTTTCCCAGGCACAGAGGGTCTAATGAAAGATGCTGTTGAGTCGTCATATCTCAGCCTCTTCAGTTTGAATTTTACTTAATCTTGTCTCTCTTCCTGATTTATGGCAATCTAACTTGGTGGGAGGTTCTTTTAAAACTGATTACTCCATAAATAAAAATCTACTATATTACAGCCAAAAATGTCTATAATTTCCTAAATAAAAATCCCAAGATAATTCCTGGAAAACAATCTTTTTAGACACAGCACTTGTTTATTTCCATCGAACTTTATTTGAAAGAAGAGCTCCTTTTAAACCAGAGTAAATATTCATCAATTACTAATTTAACACTTGAACAGACACAGGATTTTTTCTGGGTGTCATTAACCACACTAACAGTGCAATACTCATAAATAATCTATACTTTATATGTGCAATATTTACAGATGTACTATGTATAGTTTTTTTTACCTGTTACACTTATTTATTGTTGAATATTTATTATTCATTATTGTGTGGATTGGATGGTTGAATGTTTGGAGTATGTGTCTTTTAACTGTCACTGCACTCCTAATTCTGTTGTGTTTTTTAATGATACAGTGACAATAAAAGGCATTCAGACTCTGATTTGGAAACTTTATCTTCCAATTATGTTGAGTTTTATGCTCACCAGTGGAAAAATGTCACGTATTTCATGTTCAGCTGACCTGCTGTGCGCTGACTAAAAGACATTTGATAGGCACTAATTACCCCAAAGTGTATCACACCCTGTCTCTGTTTTCCAAATGATTAATACCAAATTAAATTGTCATTTCCTGAAACATTTCTATGAATTTAGCGTACCAGTTTCCTTCCAAAAAATCAAAGGAAACTACGGGATCCATAAAATCTGTAATATTTGAATTAAATCTTATTTAAAACATTTATTTTTTTAGAAATATCTCCACAGTGTTCTCTAATTAAAATGTACTTGTTATGCAAACTGTTAAATATTGAGGTACGGACAGCTGAAGTCTGAAGTGAAATGGAAACTCATAAAAAGGCCTTTTAATAATGATCCTGATCAAACACACACAAGAGGATTATGTAAAAGGAGTAGCACAAAGTAAGAGGCTGTATTAACAACTTGTCTCGTTTATCCCCTTTTCTTCTCCACCTTCAAGAGGATATCAGAAGACTAATGACATACGCATAATTATATCTTTACTCTCATTGTGATGCAAATCGCACATCTTTTCTCCGACTGTCTGCCGCCATCATTGTGGGCTCAGCTTCTCATACACCAAGGGACTGGAGATACAGTCTAGTCTTATCACGCTGAACCACATACACTTCCTTTAAAGATTGAATACATTGCACTTTACCACAAGCATAAAGGAATGGAAACTAATCAACACTCACAATCCTCTTGGCCCTCGTGCTTTTTTCTCTGTAATGAAACAAGAACAATAAATCATCTCCACCACAGTGAAAGTGTCTTTGACCTCAGTCCCGGTGGCGTCTGCTATCAGAAGTGTAATCTCTACCCCTGTAGATCTCAGACTTCCTGCCTTATCACTGTTATCCTTCATATCAACATATTCTCCTCAGGTATTTCTATAATGAGCTACACAATCAATAGTCACATGTTGCAGTCCTCAAGGGAGCTAACTGAATAGGGTATGATGTCTAGTTCAATCACACATGAAGGTCAATGTGAACGATCTGACCTTACATCACAATGGATGCTTTTTGATAACTTGAATGCCGAACTTTCAGTGTGTCAGTGAGTCCTCTTAAAGTGGAACAAGAAGTGGACCAACAGAAAAAGGGATTCAATTCTTTTTGTGTTCACATTGGCAGTTCATTTTAAAGAGGACTTGGTTTCCTTTCTGGTCAACATCAGCTCTGATGGGGCCTCAGTCCACTTTCTGTTCATACTACAGCCTATCTATAATTTATATTGACATAGTTTTGTTTCATTTTTTTGACATGGCACTGTAGTGCAGTTATGAAGTCCCTCTGTTTCAGATGAACTTTAAACTGGAGGAAAAGCTTAGGGTTTCTTTGCTGCAGACTGTTGCTGTTTGATGTATTTTACATTCAACATCTGGACCAAACTGCTCTTTGTCCTGTGTCCTTGCTAGTGTTACAGGCCAATGTAGTTTCATGTTTTTTCAAGCATCCCAGTGCAATAGCATGGGATCAAGAGGGCTAAACACAACGGCAAAGAGCAAAGTGAACCTGGAGCACAGGTTAAATGAACTGCACTGTGGAATGGGGCGATCTGAACTCAGACCACCTTCCGAGGTGATGTTCAGTCCAGTTCAGAGGGGTCTGAGCTCTCTTATGTTCACCTATGTGCAAAAAATGCTGAGTCACAGCTCTGAGTCCGTTTAGAGGGCTGAAAGGACCAAGTGTGAAAACACCCTTAACCTCAGACAGCACTGTTCTATTTTACTCTGCATTTTACAGAGGTCCATTATCTCGGCAAACTCTCTTGACTCGTCCTGGATTTCCTGTTATTTCTATTCCTCACATGCTGAAAAACAGAAACAGTACCACCAACATCTACGGACAATTAACCCCTTTCCCACATGCACCATAACTTGTAAATGCTCAGGCAATTTCCTGTGTGTCTGTCTTGTGGGAGCAAAAGCCGAAGTCAATTTTCCATGCACATACTGCCACAACAAGATCTACAAAAGGTAGCTGTAAATCTCTCACTGTGGCTCTAGTGGGAACAAAAGCAGTAACATTTCGGGGTAAAGGCGGCAAAAAGTTGCAGTGTTTTTATGTATGAGGGGTTTTACGTGCCATATCTCTGCTGTTGAGGTAGTCTGACCAAGTGGATGTTATCTGCTGAGGACAGCACTACCACCAGCTATTACCAGGACTATTTCATTCTGCTTCCTACTGCTTGCTCTCCACTGCTGTTTCTAATGAGAAACGATGAGAGAGGGAAGTCGACTCAGCTCAACAAGCAACATACTAATAATGAAAAACTTGAAATTGGAAAAGAAAATAACCTGTGCAAAAGTCAGGTCATTATCCAAAGTGCAAGGTGTTCCCATCAAGGGACTGGTGCTGGAAATGAGCTTGGTTATAAAAAAAAACAAACTTTAGATATATCTGATATAACAGACATAAAACTTTAATAATAAATGTCACTTCTCTTGTCGTTATAGAGCTTTAGGGATGAACGCACTAAAGCACCAATATAAGTATACATTCACCTAGGGAATTTTTTTCTCAAAACGTTAATTGTGGATTTCATCTCTCCAACATCACTTCACGTCTCATCACAATGATCATAAACCAAATTTAACGGTGTGATCCACCCTCTGGATGGCCAAAGCCAAATTTTTCTTGACTGATAAATTGAATTCATCCTCCTTATTTCCTCAGCATTGTGCTCTGTGACTGGCCTTATGTTCTGCTCCAATAAAATGTCAGTTGCACTATTTTGTTCCATTTGTAATTTTATATTATTGACCTGTTCTCTAGATGTGATTGCAAAGGGCTTTTTCTGTGTCAAGCAAAATTTCTCAGTGACATTTTCATTTATCATTTTACTTTTCAGCCATCCCGATGGTGTGGCAATGGCTGTCGTTCCACCACTTGAGTCCAGACTGAAGTTTATCAGACACTAATTATTAGATTAGATTAAAATTTTGCTGATCCCCTGACTTGGTGGTCACGGTGGTGTGGTGGTTAGCAGTGTGGAGTTTCCATGTTCTCCCCATGTCAGATTGGGTTTTCTCCGGGTACTCCGGCTTCTTCCCACAGTCCAAAGACATGCAGGTTAATTGGTGACTCTAAATTGTCCGTAGGTGTGAATGT